>JADDOH010000228.1:0-198912 GCA_016648135.1 Agrypnia vestita
AGGGCCCGTGGATGAGTAATGTGAAAATAACTTTTTAATCACTTATGTTTGTGTTCGTGAATAAATTTAGCTTATTGAATGAAAGTCCTAGGAACATTGTTTGAAGGTTATTTCATAATTTAAATTATTTCTTAGAAGATAAATGCCACATGGCCACAACTGGCACAGCAATTTTACTTGTGTTCTAGTTTTGACCATGAACATATCCCATATCCCATTTATAATAATTTCGTTGTCTATCTGTTCGTTCATCCTTCAGTCGGCGTAACTTCGTGTAACGTCCGTAACTTTTTTATAGTAAAATTTTTTCTTGAGAATTTTTTTTTTTAAATTTTTTTCGATCAATTTTTTTTTTCGCCCTGATCAGCCCTGATGATGAACCCTGCAATGAGATACGTAATATCGGCCAGAGAGGTCAGATACACACGGCAGAAAACTAAAAGCAGAATTTTTTTTCTTATCTTTTCAAATCATGAGTATTTTGTGGCATTAAAAGTTATCTCATTCTTTATCTATAGGCACGACAAGATGATAATTATAATAAAATTCATAATTTTCCTATAGTTACTTTCCTATCTTGTTTTATTTTTATTCTAAAATTAAGAAACCTTATAAAAACTGAAGTGGCCAGAACTGGCACAATGACATGGCCAAAACTAGATAAAAAGTGGCCAGAACTGACACATTTGGACACATTTCACCTTTATGTTTCTATTTTAAAGTATATTAAATTTTATATATTTTTTTCCTACATTTTCAAAAGAGTAATGAGTGTGCTGTATGGGGAAATTAAAAAAAATCGTTTCTGACTATTTTTGAGTTCGTAGTGATGCACAGTTGGCAAAAAATATCTTAAAGTGGCCAAAGCTGGCCCCTCAACCCTATATATACGTCGGTGTTCGATATTCGTCGTACTCAAATAAGGTGATTTGTATATTTTCGCATATCTCCATCAAAGTAAATACGTTTGACTACCTCAGTCATCCGTATTCTGAACTAAGCAATATTGCTATTTCTGTATCTTGACAGTTATTGTATAACATTGTGACGCCATTTTTTTACGTTTTATGTTTGACAGGTTTGAAAAGAATGAATTCAATCAATTAGAAAGCTCTTTATTCGTAATTGTGAATAACTTAACGTTTGTTTACGTTTTAGAGTTTTCTGATTGATTGAATTCATTCATTTCAAACATGTCAAACTTAAAACATCGAAATTGGCGGCAATACAATACAGGGTTATACATACCTGTCAAGAATGACAGAGATCTGACCTCCCAATGTTGCTATTTTCAGAATAGCACAGAGTGTAAATCAGTGTAAATAAAACAAATTAATCACAATTAATTTTTATTTTTTTTATTTATTAAGAATCCAAATTTTCAACTTTTTCAACTTAAATATAATTTTTATGTTCTTTGCAATTGCCACTCAACTAGCCCTTGGGCACATTCCTGAGTGTCGGTGTAGATTTGTAGCTATTACAATTACATTAATATTTATTATTATAACTTATATTATCTAAGTATAATCTAACTTTTTCTTCATCATCATCGTCATTCTTGGCACTACAACCCTTGGTGGGTCTTGGCCTCCTCAATAATTTTCCTCCACTCATCTCGGTCTAGTGCCAGCTCTCTCCAGTTTCGAAGCTCTAAGGCAGAGATATCTTTGAGGACGTTGTCACTCCATCTTAATTTTGGCCTTCCTAAGCTCCTTCGCCATATTGGCCTTGAGTTCAGTAGGGACTTTGGTGCTTGATGCTCGGACATTCTCTCCACATGACCCAGCCACCGAAGTCTTCTCAGTTTTATAAATTTTGTGACATTTGGCTCCTTAAATAGAGTACAGAGCTCATTGTTGTAACATCTGCGCCAAAGTCCATTTTCTAGAACTGGTCCGAAGATACGCCTCAAAATTTTCCTTTCATAAACGTCCAGTGCTCGCTCATTCCTCTTAGTTAGTACCCACGTCTCAGCTGCGTACGTGAGCACTGGCCTAATAAGCGTTTTGTACACTAATATCTTGATGTTTCTGGACAGTTTTTTTTTAAATTATTTTTCTTACGTTCACTAAATTATATGTCACTGGTTCTTACGTTTACTAAATTATATGTCACTGGTTCTACTGCTAATATTTTAGATTTGTTTTCGGTGGACGTGATTCATAAAATTTGTTCTCATTTGCAATATTTGCATAGCGTTACCAGGAGGCCTATGAAGTACTGATTGTAATGATAATAAATTTCCTTTGTGATTAACTTCTCTTACCTACTTGGATTAAATTCCCATCATCAGTATATCCTAGTGAATTATAAATATTGCGAGATGATTTATTTTTTCTTAAAAAATTATGTAGTAAAATATACAACTAAGGGTAATAATAGAAGTTTTGACGACATCTAATGGTATAGATCTTTTGAAGACTCTAAACACTGAAGACAATATCCCGAAAGTATTTTCCACAACAGCATATTAGTATTACTTCCAGGAAGTGGATAACTAGGCGGTAAATTAAGATTTTCATCACAATTTTTTTCCATAAATTGCTTTGATTTAAAACACCGCCGTGACTAATTCTTCCTTGGCTTTCTATGTCAGCAATGTCAACAAAGACATAAAACCGTAATCTAACTGTAATCACTGTACACTAGGAATAAAAGAACGATGCTGAAACTTCTTTTGTAATTAAAGTATTCAAATCCGGTATGAGCTGGTGCTAATATCATAATATGATTCCCGTCTATCACGCTAAGGCAATGGGAAAAACTGAATCCTTCCGTCTTGTCCAGCCATTCTTCAGGATTTATGGGAATCTGAAAAAATAATATTTTAACTAAATTGTTCTAGGAGTCTTTTGGATTTTTGGACAAGAGGCAGATGCTAGTGGTAAACTGAAAGAAAACAAAACAGAAGCCCTGAATAATGCTGAAAGCAGTGCATAAATAAAAGATAAAATCAAGATTCCTGTACAGAGTAGATATTCAAATAAATCACCTGGAGTGAAAATGTAGAAAAGTTTAGAACAATTAGAAAACGTAACATTAGAAAATTAAGAAAAGGAGATGACGACTGCGTTTAATACATGGAACCAAGCTTTGCTTAATAAAGACAAAAAAACAAGAGAATGACTGTGAATTATACGGGAGACTTTTTGCTAACAAACTAAGAAATTTTTCAGAGAGTGAGAGGCAATAAATTATGTATGAGTTCGATGGTTTACTGCTGAAACCGAGTCGCAACGTAGGTCCTCACTATGTGTCTACTGCACCTTCTTAAATTATAATCAGAAAACGTCCATCTTCATCAGCAAGCAGTTATACTTAGCCATCTTCTTCATCACCCTACTCGATCAACCCCCCCTTGTCTTCAAATCCATCACTTCTCCTATCTTATCCTATCTCCGAAGCCTTTCTTATTCATTTTCATAAGTTCACGCTTTCAGACAGTCGTCATATACCCAAGAAGTCTATCTGTCCCCTAATAATATTGTACCAACAATCAAGGGCGGATCCAGCTTTGGCGCCAGGGGGGGGTCACATAGTCGTGGTCAAGTCACAAGAAGTTATAATTTAATTTTGATAATAATAGATACCTACTTACAAGTAAAACGTAGGAATTTTATTAATAAATGTAAGTACCTACTGTACTTAAAAATACCTACCTATATTTAAATAACAAAAAAAATCAATTTTTCTTTTACATCTTCTCCCGAAACGCATTATCACTTCATCTACTACAATGGGTACGTTTTTATGGACGTGGAGAAGTGGCAGTCCGGTTAAACGTTCTTCAACCATTGAAACTCTTAGCCACGATTTGATTCTTCGCAACGTAGAGAAAGATCTTTCCGCTGTCGCTACACTAACAGGTAGTGTAGCCATAATACATAAAAATTTTCTTATATTAGGATACATCTCAATATCGCAATTTAAAATAAGGTCGGAAATCGACTGCGGTGTGTCCTGACTCCACTGCGACTTCACCATCCACAGCCGATATTCGTTTACAACGACAGAAACTGGAGTATTATCTAGTAACAATGTATAATCGATTGCTAGTAGTTTCACAGTTTTAATATCTTGATTACTGTATTCGCTTTTTGGCATGAAAACGCTTAGTTGAAACAAATTAAGTATTTCAAGAGACAGACGATGCTGTAGGTCACTTATTATTGAATCCAGAAGAGGGATGTATATTAGGGTGTCCCGTCCATGTATGAGAAAAAAAAAATTTTCAGCTACACAATCACAAGAGGTATCAAAATTTGCGTAATTTTACACAAATTTCGAAAAAGGTAACAAAAAGTAGAATTATTTGTCATCTTGAGAACTCTACCGAGCTTTGAAGTTTTGTAAATTTTACGTTTTTATAGAGTTAAACCGTTTGCCTAAAATAATAAAAAAAAATCATGTTTAAAAGGTATTTTAGTATTGAAATTAATGAAACAAAGCACAAGAAAATAAAATTAACAAAATATAGATTATAATCAATGACAAAAACTAAAATTTTTAACGTTTTTGTGTCCAAAATTTGGCATTTCTGCTCGAGATTGCATCCTGGTTCTAATAAAGCCATCTCTAGAAGTAACGTCAGTTACACTTTGTGAGGCGTTGTTATATTCTCTAGGACCCAAAGTGCAACCATCTAAGTTCAAGAATAAATGACGAAGGTGTAACTCATTGACATGAAGCATACAAACACACCATTGTAACGGTCTCTGCAAATACTCCTCTAAATATTGAATCACGCCACCCTTCCAATCAGTGTTAGTTGCAGTTCCGTCACATTCAACGCAAATCACGTCATCTTAATTCCAACCTCGACCCTCTACTAAAGTTGTGATCGAAGTAAGAATTCCCTTTGCAGTGCCACGTCTTTCGGTATTGTGTGTCCCAAATAAATTTATCCAGGCTGTGCTAAAATTGAGATATGGTCTTCTAAAACTTCTTTGCGATGGACTTTTCGTCCATCAAAGTAAATGCTTTTTATAACAATACCTCCAATATCTTTTGAAGCTTCCGGGCTTTAGATACATCTCTGTAGATCTTATTTTTATCAATAACCAGAGTTAAATCTTCGGTAGAAACCAAGCCGACGTCAGTCAAAACCGCAGAAGCAATAGCAGCAGCAGATTGCGTGGATAAACCGTATCTATCACAGATTTTAGAAACTGTCGGCAAAGGCAATGTAGTCCAATTCGCCGTTGAAGTCAATGGTGTCTCTGTCGAGAGCGAGTTTGTCGGGGATGCCTCTGTTATCGGATACGTTTCTGGGGAAGATTCACGCACTGCATCTTCATCACAATTTGCTGAGACAGAATCGGTTTCTTGAGTAAAACACGACTTTTTTGTTAGCCTTATTGACTCTAAAATTTATCTCTGCTGTCGTTTAATTAATCTAGCCGTTTCTTTCTTATCAAAACCGCTTATAACCATTTTCCTATCATTTATTTGATCCAACAAAAACTTCTCTCATTGATGTAAACTTTCTTAGGTTTTAAACACGAACAAGATTCAAATGAAGTGCATTTACAAATGGAAACGTCAAAAAGTTTCTCAGATGACTAAAAAACATTTCAGTTTATTTTCAAAACTATCATTTCGTTTGTTTTTGGGGTATCTTTTCAAATTGAGATACTTTTCGAAATTGGATTTCACAAATTAAATAACTCGTTCCTTAGTTGCAACTGGAATCGAAGTTTTGTTCCAAATATTGTTGATCTCTTCGGAAACACTCACATATATATCTGATTTGGATGGATCTTTTCAATTATACGTGAATTTCAGGTCGTTCTTGACAAATAAAATAAATTAAATGACGTCCCATATAGTTAGTAGCTGCTGATTGTCAAGTTCTTTGTATGGTCCGAACATAGCAGAAGTAGTCTGACTACGCCTCGAACTTCTTATTTAAAACTAACAAAATCCGTTTTTACTACTGTAACAATCGCCATGGTACTTTTATGGCATAAAAATTATTTTGGCTACGAAGAAAACACTCGCGAGTCAAGTCAAGAAAGTCCTCAAAACAAGTTCAAACTTGTGGGTATTTGCAGGTTGAAACCTAACAAATTCGAAGTTGTTGGTAACGTGTTGTTGCATGCAAATCGAAACGTCATGTATGATTTACACCTGAATAGAATAAAAAGTAAATATTTTTTTGTATTTAGTTCAGGAGCCAAAATTGAGGATAGCGAAATATCACCATAAAAATGACAATTTTTCAAAACTTTGTAGATCGGTAGAACCCTAAAGATATAGTTTTATTTTATTTTTAAAATTATTTTGGTAATCTACGCTCAATTACGCAAGTTTTGAGAGATGTTGTGTTAAGATAAGCTAAAATAAAATTTATCGGGACAAGCCTAATGTATATGGCTCTGTGGAAATACTCTTGAGCAGATTGAGCAGGTTGGTTATTGGCCCTATGTACATATTTGTCTTGACACTATTCTGGGACATTTAATTTCTACATCTAGCTGCTCAGCTACTGCTTTAGCCTCTTCAAAAAGCTGTCGGTAAATTACTTCCGCAGCTTTTTTAAATCAATTGAGTTCGATTGCAGTATTCTGCTTAAAGATACAGTAGTACCTGAAAAATAAAAAAAGTTAGTAAGTGACTGAATGTGAGTATGAGTATTTTAATTAGTGGTCCACCTAGGTCCTGGACCCAGCCCAGGGGGGGGTCATGACCCCCATGACCCCCCCCCCTGGATCCGCGCTTGGATTATACCCAGAATAACATCACATTTCCAAAAAAACATTTTTCAGTTAAGAAAGTCACATATTTGTATGTCGTACCGGAAGATCATCTCTGTTTGACTTTCCATCATAATTTTTTTTACAATGAAAGAAATACATTTGCATTTGACACTTGATTTTTTTTTTAAATTGAGGGAAGGCTATTCCATTTTGTTCTAAGAAATATGGAACAATCTTGGGGTATAAAAGCAAAGGCAGCAAGCAATATCCAAAAAATGTTTAAAATTGTTTTTTAAAAATGCAGTCACCGAGGATTACTAATGTACTGAATTCTAGATTTTATGTATCTATCCCTTCCAAAATCATGTTTCCTAAAAATTTATATGCTACATTTCCTACAAATCTTTCAGTACATTTACAGATTAGTAATCCCTGATGAATGCACTCAATTTTTTTTAGATGTAGCTGTCTTTGTTGTTATAGCTCACAATTATGATATTTTCTCATGTTGGTATACAAAAGTATCACTTTTAATGCTCTTTAAATTACGAGAACCATATTCATAATCTGCTTATTTTGAAACGCGATTAATTGAAGGATAATTAAGTCTTACATTCAGGGTGCGATTTGAGGCGAGTATTGATGGCACCAGAAATATAAGACGATCCTCTTAGAAATTTCAGTGAGATACAAGAAAGTGGATGAGGTGAGAATTGTGTATCAAGACAATTGTCAATTTACTAATATCTACACGCGTAGACGTCACATTTAACCAAAATTTAAAAAAAAGAGACCAAAAATATATTTTTTTTAAATTACGAAAAATAACATGTTTTTTAGTTTATTAACTATAAAAAAAATAAAGGTCGTTGACGTAATTGTTAAATTCTTTTAGATAGTACAAAATAGTTGCTAACAGCAAATATCAAAATGGAAAAAAAAAACAGGAAAATGACATAACAGGGGTGTTTTGATCATATTTTATTGGGCTATTAAAAGCTCCGACACCGGTCACCGGACGCACTACGTACATTTATGACTAGTTTCGGTTAAAGTTTATTTTAAAAAAAAAACTTTACTTCCCCCCACCTGGTTGACATTCTGTACCTGTCCGATTTTATTTCTCTACGTAAATATCTGTACTTAAATTTGTCTATATTATACTTGTCCTGAAGAAGGTCGAGACCGACCGAAACTTGTTAACAAATGTATATACTTACTTACTTACCATCACGCCGTTTCCCCTTGGGGGTAGGCGGAGAGGATAGAGTGCCATACTCTTCTGTCCTGACATACAACTCTCGCCTCATCCACATTCATACATCTTCGCATGTAAGCTCGACAAATGTATATACATAGTAATAAAATGGTTTAAAACTAAGTATTTTATTTTATTTTAAATTTAATATAATTACAAGCCACAAAGTGTTTTTTGATTACAAAATTTATTTCCTTTTTAGTCAACGTCATGTAGCCAAAAGCTTACTAATGATTTCCCAGCCTCCGTAGATCCGGAATTCAGCTCCCTTCATGGACAATCTTCCTCAGACAAAGGATGTCCAGGGATGATGGTATTAAGCTGATTCTATGGCACACACTGGTCGAAATATTCCGCCGTGTTCTTAGTTCTTAAGACAGCATTAATATGACGTAACAGCCATGTCTTATGGTTATATTTATAACATTGTCTATTCGTCAATCCTGACGTTTGACAGATGTCCCAACATTTCGCATAGAAACTTTACGCGAACGCACTACTGTTTTTTGTCTCACTAACATAACAACGTCGTTAGAATAAACAACTTACCATAGTGCCTTTTTCCCGCGGGTACAGACAATGGGGTTTCTATGCCGCACTCTTGCCTGATATTCTCGTTCACTTGCATATACACCTATTCTGTTGCGTATATGTATATGGTGGGGCAAAAACTCTTTTTCTACTTTTCAAAGGGGCACAGCAATATAAAGGTGCTAAATTGTCTCAATATAACATATTACATTTTGATAAGATTATCTGCCTGCGGATTGAAATCGATTATTCGATTGTTTTTTTTTTCAGGGTAAGTTCCACTCATGTTTATATTCTTATACTTCTTCTTGATTTACAGGTGTAAGATTGTTCTAATATTGTCGTGGCAAAAATTGAAGAAAAATGGTCATGAGCTTCTATTCCTTTTGTAAAACATATATTATTTTTCTTAAGAATTTTCACGCTATTTGAAATATACAGGGTTATTTGGAAAACATTAATAACCTCGCAGGACTATATTCCTCCCTTGATTATGAGTGGAAAATGTTCAAGCTATTGTGACGTAATATCAATAGTTAAGGAGATATGCGACATCAAAGTTTGCATTTTTTTTTTCAATATTTCTGACTTATTTTTTGTAAAACATTGGACTATCATTACAGTAACCCATACCCATATCGATTACGAAAAATTCATTCATTTCAATACACGTTAAATAAAATGATAAAAACCCTGAAAAAATTCCAATTGGAATTCGAAGGTTTTTATTTTTTATTTGACTTGTGTTAAAGGGAATGAATTTTTAATATTCAATATGAGTTACTATGATGATAGTCCAACGTTTTACAAAAAATAATTCAGAAATATTGAAAAAATGCAAACTTTGATGTCGCATATCTCCTTAACTATTGATATTAGGCCATAATAGCTTAAACATTTTCAACTCATAATCAAGGGAGGAATATAGTCCTGCAAGATTATTAATGTTTTCCTAATAACCCTGTATAATATAATAAAAATTTAATTTTTGTCAACATTTTCTTGTAACATGTAAATGTGGTTTTACTTCGCAAATTTAATTTGCTTTACATACATATTTTAAAACTTTTTGAACGGCTCATACTTTTTTTACAAAATATGTAATTTTTACGTTCGATCCGGAGGCAGATAATATCCCATTTTAATAAAATTTTATAGATATACATTTCAAAAACATCATTTGGCACAATTTTCTTGCTGTGCCAGATAGAAAACTAAAAAGGTTTTTTGGCAATAATCTGGCACCACCCTAATGTCATATAAAAGAGGACGAAGCTCCTAAAGATTGCAATAGGGCCGTCTTCCCAGTGTCTGGACCATCATTTCAACTTACTTTGTTCTTATTACATACTATACAATACTGATATCTCACCTTTTAACTACTAATATTTTAATAACGACTTATTAGTAAATCGCATCCTTGAAATTATGGTTATCTCAATGACTCTGTACAAACTTTTAAATATACATAAAAGTACTTATATGCTTTTGAATAAAGGGCATCTTATAAATAAAGTGAGTAGTATACATACGTACATATAAATGTCTCATAGCGCGAGCAGAAAATTCTGAGAATATTTTTCATTCAAAAATTGAATATTATTTATACTTGCATGAAATGTAAAGTCAGGGAGAATCGATATCAAAGGTTCCTTTTCAATATGTCTGACCTATCTCATGTAAAACTACTATCTGTAATAACTAATTAGCTATGAGACACTATAATGCATATGCTTTTAAGTAAACATTTCACAAAAAAACTGCTTTGTCTTAACTAAATCAAATTTTAAATATTCGTTGGTCTGGATCAAATCCAGAGACTCCAGCTCTGATTTCTTAATCTGTCATCTCAGCCGCCATTTTCGGTTATCGTAGGCTTGTCGATATTGCACTGTTAATATGTAACTAACTATGCAACATCAGACTTGTTAAGTTACTTGCGGTTTTTGAGATATTTCATTGTCAATGTTAAATGTTTAACCACGGCAGTAGTAAACGTACGTGATGGGTTCTGTCATCAAATTATCAATGCCCTGCGCAGTATAAAAATAAAATATAGCATACATATGTATACTATACATGAGGGGTTTAAAAACAAATGAAGCAATATCCCATTGAGGCGGTTCTGAGATAAATACAAAAAACCTCTTAGTACTAGAGAAATTTTTTCTGGAATCCATTAATGAAACTTACATCTTATTGAAATCAAGTTTTTATTAATTGCCATCTCATATATACATATTGCTACTTTTGCTATTTACATAATTGCATATTGTTGTCTTTGCTATGATGTCTAAAATATCGATTCTCTTTAATACTTAGCGGTCATTTTGTTACGCGATATCCTTGGGGGTTGATTAATTGAAGTGGATATGGCTGCCTTTGCTTTTTACGCTACAAGGTTATTGGTGTCTTTACTTTTAATAGTTAATTGGAAACATGATTTTGGAAGGTATAGGTAGAACTATGTTTCCTATAAAATCTAAAATTCATATATTAGAATCAAAACATTTTTTTGTTGTTGATATAGCTACCTTTGCTTTTATACCCCTGACACTTGTATAGTACATTACGAGAACTACGCAAAGAAATATAGACAGAGTTTCATTGAGTTGTGTTTACTACTGACGATCAAATCAATATTTTAACCGGTTAGTTATCTGACTGTATCGATGCTTGGACACTGTTGTTTAGTTTGTTTGGTTGCCCGTCGAATTGCGAAAAATCAGTTATGACATCGGTACAATCAGATACAAATCTTAAATATGTAATGGTAAATGTGTCACTAGAGGTTACTGGAAAGGAACATTGAATGCAGTATGGGAGACTTACTGTAAGGAAACCAAAGGGATGTGGAGATTTTTTCATTGTACTAACCATCATTACCATAAACATTTTTTTTTTTATTCTTTCGGGGATGAACCAAATAAAACAATGATTTTTAAATTAAACACATTTTGTCTTTTATTCATGAAAATTCAGAAAAAAAAACATGAGATACCAAGAATTATCAAAATCATTACCATAAGACTAAAAGTATAAATTAAATTACAAAAATTAAATAGTATAAAATAATATATTTATCACCTAAAATACAAAAATGACTGACAATATAAATGTTATTTGTGTAGTAAACCATTCAGCGTAACCAGCTTACAGGACATTACATAACCAAAATAAAAAAATGTAATCAAATATATAATATTAAATTGGTCCCATATAACGAAATATGAAAAAATAACTGTTATTTTAGAAAAAATAGATTTTGCAAAAAAAAACCGTGTAATATTATGAAAATATTTTGCCAAAAATTGGATACACAGGAATAAGTGAGTTTTCACATGAAATTCAATCAATTTCAATATTGGAGACATCACCACCCCGTATATTATGTCTATTAGATATGCGCCTCTGGGAATTAGTCAATAAATAATTAAGAACAATCCCTTATTTAAATCACAAACTCCTCGGAGATTTTTTAAAACTAAAACGAATAAAATTGCCAATCAGAGGGCTGGAAACCAAAATAAAAAACACGCGCTCCAACATCAGAAAAGAAAAAAGCTTCGTAAAATTATTATTATCATTATTACAGACCATCGTGAGAAAATAAACGGTATTTGATTTTTTAGATATAATTTAATATTAACAAATATCTCCTCACCATTATACTCACAATATTTACAAGTTTTAAATAATTTAAGAAAAAAAAAGGTCCTTCGATTTTACACTGGCATATTACAGCGGCTCGAATGGGGGAGAAATTTCGTATTATAATTATTTCCATATTACTATTAAATAGTTTTCTACGGCTGCGGTGGAGACTTGCGCAGTGTTTTATAGTTCAATAAATAAATTATAAATTACACCAGTAAAATAATAAATAATTCGTGCCGCGCGATAAGTTCCCAGTGGGGTTGTAATTTGATTTTTGACGATTTCAAAAATTGATTTGTTGCCGTGCCAATTATCAGCGGGACTTGCGTCGCACCAAAATAAAATAATTATCAGCCTTTAGTCGATAGGTTACGCACAAATCTGTTACTTCGACCACAATAGTGGATATGTCTAACATTAATCTATGAGAATATTTTTTAGTACATCGACAAAATATAAAAGATCGAGGGGAGTATAAATAAATAAATAAATTATAAAAAACACCGCTAAATATAAAGTAACAATCGTACACGTGTCTTCGACAAGTCTCCACAGCGGACGTACATAATAGTTAATCAATATAATTATGTAAAGTAACAAAAATATAAAAAAGGAATAATTAAATAAATAATTGAACAATATCAGAATTCGTAGGTTGCAATCGACATCACGCGATGCATTTCAATCAAAATGCTCGTCTATGTGAAAATGCAGTTTTTAATAATTAAAAATTATAAAGAATATACAAAAGGCGTGTCCTTTTTGGAAAAAATGATAATTTTATCGTAAAATTAATAAATAAGATGATGCGGCAAGGGGGAGTGCGCGGGGTTGGCGATCCGAGGTGGTTCCACTCTAGCGTAGAGTGGAGACGATCATGTGTCAGATTCGAACGTATGTACATCTATGGAGGGCGGACGCTACAACCCCGCGCACTCCCGGACACGAGCGCCGCAAGTAATCGTGGAAAGAATGCAATAATTTAAAATAAATATGTAATTAAGCGTGGATTAGTTGCGAAACTTGACAACCCCCGCGCCCGCTGCTGCCAGGGGAAACTGTTCCAAAACTTGGTCCGTAGATTAAAAATAAAGGCTGTATTCGCGCAAACATTGCAAACAGGCTCGCGCTTTTCCGGTCTATCAAATAAAAAGATAAAATTAGATATTGGTCGTGTGTGCAGACTCCGTAAACTGTGGCTCGCTTTTGTGTTTCAGCCGAGAGATTTTTGGTAAAAAGGGTAAAAGAAAAACAGAGACCCAATTGAGAATCGTGGTTTCGTTGAATTATTGATTTAACGTACAATTTAGGTTCTACTATTATTGTAGATGTAGAATTTAAGGTTCATTATCAGTGTGGATGTGGAATTTAGGTGTCATTATTTTTGTAGTTGTAGAATTGAGGTTGTATTATGGGTGTAAACGTATAATTTAGTCGCGACTAATCACGAATGACCTTATCCTCTCTGTCCTCCTTTCAACGTCTAAAGCTTCGAACGACAAGTAAAATATAAAAACGTAAAACTAAACGTCGCGAGAGATGTGACAAACGCAACGGCCCGGGCGCGGGGTCGGCAGGGCTGACGCAGAAGCGGGTGTGCTAGGATTAACATGTGGTTAGAATGTGGAGAGACACGATCAGCTATGTCCCCGCGACCCCCGGGCGAGGTTGCCCTAAATATATAACCGATGGAAGATTTTGGATTCCATGTTTTAAATTTTCAATAGAATAATTTATCTTTTAAGAAAAACTTTTACAATATAAAAATAGATTTATAACGTAATATTTACTGTGCATTTTAGAAATTTAATATAATCTTTTATTATTCATTGGAAGACATACAAAATTATTGTATTTGCACAAATTGATTACATATTCATATATATGTTTATATATTTTTTTATACAAAATATAAAAAAGACAAAATAAAACCTCCCACCCGACCTGACGGGGCGGGGAATGGTTGACAAATGAAAACACTCAATAAATATACAGAATTAAAAACTATTCCGAAATACACTATAGCAAGATTCAAATGTTAACGTAATAATTACAAAAGAAAGGAAAAACATTTTTTAAAGTTGCTATACATAAGGCATATCAGGTTTTCTTAATAAGGCACGGTATAGTCCGTTCATTGAGTAAAGTTATCAATATTTATTTTAAACATAAAAATCATAAATTATCTAGCCTAGGTCGTGTCGTGCAGGACACTATCGCGTAATAAAAGTGAATAATTAAACAAAGATAAAAAACATTTTTTTAAATAATATAAATACCACAAATCAGTAATATAAAAATGTGAATGATCTATTAACAAGATGAATTATCGCACGAATGGCAGCGAATGCGTTGATTTCATATGTGGGAATATTCCTCTTCGGATACCTCCGAACTTTGGCTCGCGCGAATCACCGGAGGGCGGCGCCTCGCCGCGCGCCGCGCTTTCAGAAGCGAAGGGCGTTATCCCGTTTGTCTCGTTACGAAGGGTTCGGATTATAAAATAAAATTCTCATACAGATTGTATACGAGACAAGCCGCGTTCGATATTAAATTTCATTAATGTAAAGTTATGTTCGTATCTTAAAACTACGAGAAAGAAATTATTAAAGACCGCTCAAATTTGGATAATTTAATGTATTTTGTTTATTGGTCGAAATTATCATATATTCGCGGTGAAATATTATGTACAGCAGTTCAGACGGGTCGCGAGCAGTGAGGGAGACGAGGTTAAACGCGCGTTTGGCGGGACTAGGGAGTCGCGCGGCAACCCGAGAGTATCGACGACCGAAACGGATCGATCGGTTATCGTTAAACCTTAAAAATATTCTAATTCGCCGAGAGACCGTAACGCCGTTCGCTTCGTGGCCGCGTCCCGGCCGGGCCCGCGCGGGACACCTTACTTATATCGACAGTTTGTTTCGCCAATCACAATTACGTTCAATAAATAGTCTAACTCCGCAAAACGACACGGCGAACGTTCGATAAAAAAATAATTACAAAAGAGTCCGCCGCCGGCCGGGCTCGGGCGGCGAGTATCGCACGGAGCCGGCGGGACAATTTACAGTCGAGACGTCATTCGGCGGCCGCCGATTCGGACGCGTATTTACAAAGGAGATAGGGATAATTTGTACTTGTCCGCGCGCACTCGTGGAATCAACGCGTTCGCCGTCCCGGGAATGGGCGCTCAGGCCAGGGCCATGTCCCCGAAGGCGAGGATGGCGGAGGAGAGCCGGTTGAAGACGGGCAGGCGCGCCTCCTCGGAGTCGGGCGGCGGGGAGGTGCGCGGGGACAGCGGCGGCGTGGCGGGGAAGAAGGACGCCACCGAGTCGGCGGGGGAGCGGGACAGCTCGGAGCTGCCGGGGCTGGGCGGCAGCGAGGGCCGCGAGCGCGCCTCGTCCGCGTTGTGCACGAAGTGGCAGCGCGGCCCGTAGGGGCAGAAGCCCACCGAGTGGTAGGTGCGGCACAGCTCCGTCTTGTACTTGGGGTGGCGCTGCAGGTTGCGCAGCTCCCGCATGCCGTGCGCGAACTGGCACTTGTCCCCGTACTTGCAGGAGCCCGCCTCCTCGAAGGGGCGGCACAGCTCGGTCTTGTAGCGGGACGCGTTGGGCGGCTGCTGCTGCGGCTGCAGCTGCGCGGGCTCGGAGGCGGCGCGCTCCAGCCGGCGGTGCTGCAGCAGCGCGGAGGCGCGCACCAGCGCCTGCCGCAGGGAGCAGGGCGGCGCGCCGGCCGGCCCCTGCCCCGCGCCCGCCCCCGCCCCCTGCCCGCCCAGCGAGCGCGCCCGGGACAGCGCGGCGTGCTGGCTCTGCTCGCACGCTCCTTGGTTCTGAAACAATATTTAACAAATTAGTCGTTTTACATAAATGGTATGGTAACGTACAGGGCATCCCACCGCGCATTCGCAGTCCTATAGTAGCCAGTAGTAGGAACATGAAGGAGGACTATAACCGAGTCATGGCCACCCTCGAAGACCGAGGGATTGACTATATTGCCCGAAACAAGGGCCAATACATTTATCTCCAAGTTAAAACACCCAACGACTTCCATAAGCTAACAAAGATGCTAGCAGATTGGAAAATCCAACATCACTCCTTCAGGCTTCCAGAGGAGAAGCCTCTAAAAGTAGTAATCAGGGGAATCCCTGAAACTATCGAGGCGCAGGACGTCGCCGACGCCCTATCCAAAGACTACCCAGTCATAACGGTACATCGGATGAAAAAAGGTCCCGGCAGATCTGCCATTCCCCTCGTGTTAGTCTCCCTAAAGAGAAACGAAGAGGGGAAGAAAATATTCACCGAACTAAAGTCGGTGCTCCACCTCAGGGTTTCTGTTGAGCGCTAGCGCTCCCGCGCAAGACAAGGACAGTGTTTCAAATGCCTCAACCACGGGCATAGCTCCTCCTGCTGCTTCGGGAAACCCCGATGCGTCAAATGTGCAGGAGACCACCCCTCTTCAGAGTGCTCTAAACCTAGAGACAGCCCAGCCAAGTGTGCCCTATGCGACGGGGACCACACTGCCAACTATCGCGGCTGCCCGGCCCACCCAGCCAAACGCATCCAAATCCGTCCTCCCCCCAGACACCGCTCGACTTCACGTCGCAGCTACAGTGAAGCGGTTCAACTCCCCCCCCCCCCTTATGGCCGTTGATACTACTCGCCCCACCACTTCAAGCTGGCCAGTCCCAGCGTTCGCGAACTCGCGAACTACATCTCATGCCCCCCGAACTAATATTCACTTCCGTCAGGCTACCCCCCCTACCCCCACCACCAACAACCTGACACCCACCAATTTTGGACTTGTGATTATGGATTTTTCTGACCTCTGCTTTGGACTTGGACACGATTTTGGAATCTACTGGCTTTTTATACCACCTTTGGCGACGACATTGACACGACTTGGACTTAATAATTTCGCTATTACGGCGGAATTTTTGCTGTTCTCTGTGCAGTGCGCCCGCACTGTATTCTCCGGCCCTGCCACTAATTTTCGGCTTCGGGAGCGAGCTTGGTGGACCACCCTTACATTGCTTGTTTCTGTGCGGAAAAACTAGCGCTAAAAACAGACTGGATGTGGCTAGGAATCTCGTTCCTGCGTCAGCAGCGTTGCTGTTTGAAAGTTTTTGCAGTTTGCAAGTAAATTTTACATTTGAATTATATGCATCGGTATTTACGAATCCTTACTTAAGAGGTCTATCTTAAAATGTTTAAAAGTGACCTTCGACAATGTTGCTTTAGTATGAGAATACGTTTTTCCTTAATACGGACACTTGCATTGACTACGGAAGAGACTACTATTCCACACTATTTTACAAGTCTAGAGCGTATCATGCGAGTGTATAAATCTAATCCGCGCAGAATTTGTGAGCTATGAGACTGAATGTCCCACCACGCCGCACGCCGCCTAAAATAATTGCCGAAAAAGTAAACAAGTCGGACAGATAACATCCGCTTACAACGTAATATGTACGTACATGTCTACGTATTACGCGTAACTACAACTACCACCAACATTGTTTTAGAATCGAACTAAGTACTCGTACATATCCAACACACTATGAACGTCCGTCCCTGTGTGTCCCTTTCAAAGCAGTGTGTTTATGAGAAGGACAGATTGTATATAATTTTTTGTCGATTTTTTAAGCATTTATGTCAAATAAACTCAAAAAATAATAATGAACATTTATTGCACGAATGTGTCATACAGCAAAACAAAGTTGACCTTTTCGAATTTACTTCTTAATTAAGAACTATAAAGGTAATAGAAAAATGTTCCTTTGCAAAAAATGGGCATGCTCCCCTACACGAAAAATGAAACTATTTACATTTTTTAACTGAATTACTGTGAAACTATTTGCAGCAAGGCACAATTACACAAGAAAAAATAAATATTTCCAGGGGGGATGAAAAGGTGGTGACTAAGTAGGAAGCGTTATTGAATGAAATCTGTAAATTAAAAAAAAATAAAAACAAAAGTAAAAATGCGTAAGTGATTTGTCATTTAGGTTCGATCTAATTTTGGTACCCGAGTAACCTGCCGCTCAGCCTTCCTTGTCGGAGGGATTGTAATATACCAGTTCTATGTGACAACTACGCGATCCGTTTTCAAACAATTGCATTTTATTTACATCAAAATAGTTTTGACCAGCGGACAGTATTCGAATATACCCATCTCGATATTTTTGGTTACACACCGATCTTGATATTGTTTTGTATCGTCAAACATCTGAGGCAATAGACAGAAAGAACAGAGTGTGCGAAAAGTCCGATATCGGCGATAGATTTGTTTCGGCTGCGTTAGTTCTGTTTGCGTTCTCGCAGAGCGGCTAGAGCGAAAGAAAAAAAAACACGCGACAACCTGTTCAAACACCTAACAATGCCGATTGACTTTTGCGAATTCCGTTCGACCGAGCCGCGGTCGTTTCGAAGACGAAATGAATTCTCGCCCGACCCTCCCTCTCTAGATAAAACAAAAAGTGACATCGCGAGACTTTGCCAGCTCTGGAGCAGCGGACTTCCTAAAACCATCTTCAGAAGACAATCAGACAATGACGTCCCTAGGTAAAATGCCACCCTTAAGGTGTCTTACACCACCCTAGTAGCCTAAAATTTAAGTAGAAATTGGTCATATTTTAACAAGGAAATAATCATTTTTTATCAGCACTTACAGCACAATAAATAAAGTTATATTGTACGATATTTTATTGGAAATTTTTTGAAAAAAATTATAATGGCGGCTTATTTATTCTCTTAGAGCTCCTCCGCCGCGACTGAGATGCATCTTTGCACAACGGATAACAAATACTCAATTATCAAATTATCCATTACATTTTATTCAAAACGCACAGCTGGTATATGCACCGCCTGCGCACTCAACATCAAAATCGTTTCAGACGTAGCCGTTAACTTTAACGCTGCAACAAAATTAGAACGTACAAAGTTACAAAATCACACAAGGAGGCCGCTTGGACAACATTTGTTTTGAATGTAATTTTTATATCCCCTCCCCGATATGCTGCGTCTGCGGCCAAGACTGCCGAACCGGCGTGGACAATGAGGAGCAGCGCCCGCGTGGTGCGTGCAGCGCGCACAATAGACGAATTACTCGGAGAAACCTGGCTGATTGACGTAATCACCCATCGAATTACGCACTTCCGATGTATTGTGCGACTGGGAACGGTCCCATTCGTGCGCGCCACATGTGACGCGAAAGCAGTGAGATTGTTTTCTCCGAGATTACTGCATCTGACTGACTTATCTAGGCTGCGACCATCTCTCCTTGCATCGAGCTCTGCGCTCCGAGGGTTGCAGGACGCTGGGCGTCTCCGTGACGTGATCCTCAGTCATGAGGAAATAGGAGACGCACATGAGGAAAACTAAAAGACTATCTATTCTTCATCATCGTGCAGTAAGTAGAGTAGATTTTTTTCTAATGCCGTAATTTTTTCGGTATCTATTTTTCACTGTCACGAAGCACGTAGATATAGAGGGAAGAATGCCCTACTCTTCTGTACCGTCACATCACTCTATCCTCATCCACACACCTTCTCGAGCTCTTCAGTTTCGGTTTCGAAACCCATTTACAAGGCTGTCTTCCAATCTTCGGTTTGTCTGAACATGCCAGGTCTTTCTGTTGCCATCAAAAACATTTTCAACTATCGATACTTTTATACACACATATTCATATGCTTCAATACGTAAAGGCAAAAATCTATGCTTTTTTATTACTTTTATTCCTGATCAAACGACCGGCATAAAAACAATAAAACGATAATATTAAAAACTATACAATATTAAAAATCACAATCATAATGCGCAGTGTGCGCAAAATTAACGAAAATGATAACAAAAACGCAATTAAGGAAATTTCTCTTGTAAAATTACAGGAAATATTAAACTCTCGATAAAAAAATGTCATCAACAGTATGAACCCAGATAACAGTACCAACATATTATACAGAAATAATCTCTAATTATTCCCAGCGGTTCGTGTTTATATATCTCATTCAAAACCAATGTAAAAACACCGGACGGCCATCATCGTAAATATTAGCGGTTGTACTTTCGAAAGATTTTTATATTTTTGGACAGGCAGGCGACTTACTGCGGGCCTAAGTTGACTTAAACGACAAGATGTAAGGACAAGCTTAATGTGACTTACTCGATAACTTATTAATTTAGATAAGCATTAAAATAAAATACTAGTATTAAAATTGATTTCAACGTACATAGGTCATCTTTTGATTCAGCATTAAAATATCGCTGAAAAATACTACTTCAATACTGTCATTCAAACAACAAAGCTCTTAACCTTGAAAGTTCATAAACAATAATTAGTAATATAATTTGATGTAAAAAAATGCAGAAATACATATTCAATTGTCATATCAGAAATATCGGAATCTTTTTGGACAGTAAATATGAAAATAAATCACTATGAAAAATTTAGTACGCATATAAATTATACAATTTTCTAATGTTTTGGTAACAAACTTTACTAGGGTCACCGCTGAATAAACATATTCCACGCAAATTGAATCAGACAAACAACATAATTTTAGTGTGTTTTATGAAAATCTCTGAGAATCTGCGACGAGATTGACTTTAAAGAGCCGGATACCGTGATGTTTTTAATTTGAGACCATCATGTCTGTAAAAATACGGCATAATACCCCAGAAGACACAAACCAGGAGAATCTGAGTGGCCGTGAAAACCCTCGAACATTCAAACATTACGCTTGTGTGCACCGTGCTTTAATCAAATTTCAGTAGACCGGCTACGCCATGGCAACTGAGCGACCAATTATAAAGAGGCAGCAATACACAACACGCACTAACCCGATTGAATCCTACCTGAAATCTTGTAGATACAATTACAGCGGCGTGCGCTCGGATTAAAACGAAGAACCCAAGCGCTGATGACAGTTGAGATCTGCGCGGGAGGCTGCCGAGGTTTCACCCAATTTCATCAGCGCGGTTTCCCTTCGCGGGCCGCGCTTTCTACTCGGCAGCGCCACAATGGGACCGGGCGGATCGGCAGGGCTCGTGGAGCCGGCTGATTAAATATTTATAACCGACGCCGCTTAATATTCTAGTTTTCCAATTTTCAGCTCGCGTCCGTCCCGGCGGCGCGTGAGTAATCTAATTCCGAGTTCACACGCGAGTCACCTTCACCTTCGACAACCGCCGGCCGAGCCGACCGCATCAAAACGAGTAATTTGGAATAATTCAATGACGCGAGGACACGGTGACTGTGATTGCAGTAATGGCTGAGGGCAGTGCAACCTCCAAGGGCCGGTTAATAGTTGAGCAAAAAGCGCAGATTTTTGCGTTTTTCACCAATCAAACAAACCGTTTTTTCCGTAAAAATCTAGGCTTTTTATTTAACCACTAATTTAACTGTAAATAGTTGCGGGTATTTTATATGAACTGTATGTTTTTCCGAGAGACGATTCTCGACGTTTCGTTGAATGCTTATTCAACGTTATCAGGAGGACGACCTTTACCCGCGGAGGTAGAGGGCGGACTGATTACCGCTTTAGAGGCCGCAAATTATATGCACTTTGTTGTGGAGAGTTCACTTCTTCTACAATAGAGGTCGCCAGTGTGCAATATGTACTAGTTACGTCGGCCGACTATACTGCGACGTCTCTCAAGGGTTGAATCAATGTCGTAAGAACAGGGCGCCAAATGCTTGATAGTTTGTAACTGTCATCTCTATTGATATTGGGATGTTTGTATATTTCAATGGACTCCCTCACTAATCTGGGTATAAAGTGCGGTTCTGTTGATAAGATTTTTGTCTTGTCAAATCTGATGAAGTGACAGAGATTCCCTTTGGATGCATGTTCGCAGATTGCCGATGTATTGGAGTTGTTGTTTTTAATTGCTCAAATATTTTCCTTCAATCGTATAGCGATATTGCGTTTGGTTAGTCCTACGTAGAACGCTCCACAATCGCATGGGACTCTTTATACACCTGGAGACTCGAACGGTGTGTTATCTTTTACACTACCTAACATAAGTTGATTCCATAGGTGAGATATTTACGAAAACATATCGTCTGATTGGTGGAGAACGCAAAAATCTATGCTTTAAACGAACGCTTACTTTAATCTAACTTCAAACAACCGGCCCTAAGCCAGACAGTTCGTAAAGTAAACACCGTTCTCAGAAAATAAATAAACAAATAAACGAACTGTTGATTTAATTCTTGACCCTTGACCATAATAATTTACATATATTAATAATGTATAATTTTGGCCGGCATCCCGCAATATTGCAAACGCGGTATTTGTAAGAATATTTTTGAAAATCGTTCTGAAAATATTTGGTTGTGGCTACTATTCGGGAAGCTTATCGACATAAAAAGTAAATGAAGACATTGATTCCCATATATTTCATTTCAGAGTTTTTCAAAGGCTGAAAAGAAAATCTAATCTAAGTATAATAATTTCGTCGTCTGTCCGTCTGTCTGTCGGTTCGTAAAGTCCGTAAATTGCTGGAATTAAAACTCTAGGTAATTATAGTATTACACGCAATCGGCGCGCAACACGCAATGGTTCAGGCAACCGTGACACGCCCATAAAATTGCTCATGGGCGTTTCGGCTAGTAATAACAAAATGGAATGCTTTATGAATATAAAGGACATAAAAAAATATAATTTTAACTCTATTTCATATTCGAATCAATCCTTTATATTGAAAAGAAAAAAAAACTTCATTTCTCCGGATAAAATTCGACATTTTTCTGCAATTCCATTGTTGAAGATAAACTTTTTATGAATTCATTACACAAGTTTCATTATTAAAAATTGAACGCTTTGAGAAATTAACATAATTTAATCTCTTTAATATTCCAGTGAATCATTTTAGCACAATAGGGGTGTATACTGACAAGGAAAATAATAACTTCAATTCTCTTACAGAAACTCGACGTTTCTCAACCAAGATTTTTCATTAACATGTTCCATTGTTGAAGATAAACTTTATCATGGATTCTCCCACAAAATTTCCACAGAAGAGGGACCTACCAAACACCCAGAGCCGTTCTACGAGCAATAGCTCCCACATCGGGGGCCCGACATGGGAGCTATTGCTAGCCCTACACTTTCGCCACCCTTGTTCGGCATTTTTTTAATGCTAAAGTGGCCGTACTCACCGCCTCGCTGACACTCATGGGAATGCGAGCGGACGGGGAGTCGTCCACACAAAACCTTTTATATGCCTTCAAGGTGCAGGGACAAATGACAATTGGAAAAAAAATCCACAGTTATGAGTAAACTAGAGGCGTTCGAAATGTAGATACATCGTAAAATGTTAAGGATATCTTGGACTGACATGACTAATAATATTGAACTTTTACGTAGACACTTACTCAACAGTAAAGCTCCGTAAAATTTCATACTTTGGTCATATAATGAGAGGCGAAAAGTACTCCATCCTTCAGCTCGTCATGAAGGGGAAGATTGGGGGTCGCAGAGGGGTCGGGAGGAGGCGGCATTCCTGGTTTGGAAACATTCGAGAGGGACCGGGATAAGAAGCGTGGAAGAGCTGTTCCGCACTGCCCTGGACAGGGAAACTTTCTCCCAGAATGAGAATTAGTAAACTGTAGGTTAGGTTAGGTGGGAAAAGGGTTACTATGATTTTGAAGTTAAGTTCTGCGCGCTTTTGTCGGGGTGCCGAGTATTTCGTAGATTTTTTCCTTTGCTCGCAATAGACGCTTCGTTCGTCTTGGGAATTTACCAGCGTCGCGCGTTTCTCGGGACCGGCCGCTTTCGTTCCGGCCGCGGGACGTGTCAATCAGCTGTTGCACTCACGCACGTCACAAACAATGGGAGCAGTTTCCAGGGCGGGCGGCGCGGCGGTCACGGCTCGCGGAGAGGGCCGGCCGGTTATGCTAATTGCGCCACCGCGCAGATAAATAATCACACCCCATCGATGCGCACACGAGCGGGCTCCTTCCCACGCTGGCTGGCGATCACGCTTGTGTTGCGTTTTTCAAAATGCACACTGTTAAGGCTGATTAAAGTACAAAACGATTCAATAGGCATTTCATATTATACGTGTAAAGTATCAAGAGCAGACCTAAACCATTTATTTTTTTCCACTCCATTTATTTGAGAATACTTTTACGTGTTTCGGAAACGTCCGTTTTTTTCTGGTGTGTAGACTGAAATGTGTGGGAGTGTGTAGAAGAGGAGTGGGGGAGAGGTAGCATTTTGAACATTAGGGATCCGCACCCATACACCAGACACACACACCCCCACGCACCTCAGTCTACGCTCACCACACACCTCTCCGAAATGTGTTTTCATTCATAATTAAACAAATATTTCTTAGGATCTGTTGGAATCGACTGTTTAAATTCGTGTCAAAAAATTACACGCAATTCTTTTTTACGTGCTTTTATTAAGTTTCACTTTTCTGTCAGCGAGGAATCTTATAATCAATATTTGAACCACTACCTGGCAACAGTTTGCTCTGAAATTTGGTAGAGAGGCGTATTCCTGATGACAATATGACAGTCATTCATTAATTTCACAAAATTGTTTAAAAAAATCTAATTTCTGAAGAATTAAACAAACCATCATTAATCGCTAGATTAAATAAAAGAAGGACATTACAGAATCACAAATACATTGTTTTCTGAGCAATCTAATAATTATAATCCTCAAAGGTATGTCTCGAGTTGACGTCAACCTTGGTGTTAGAATTAGTATTCTCTACAGCTCCAACAGAAAAATACACTGGTGGTGTGTTCGTGTAGAGTTATCAGTGTCGCGATAAGTGTAAGCCAGACGCCTCATCGAATATCGATTTCAGCTCTGAGCAACCGTTGCCACAACGTCAATAGATTTCGCAAAAAAAAATATTTTAATGCTTACTTGTTACAAAGATCAACAACGGTAACTATTTTGTTTAGATAAAAAGTGTTAGCATTAAAGTACGATAGAAAATCACAAATAACTAAGCTGCTCAACAATCTACAAAGCTGGCACACTAGGTTAGTAGGTAGGCATGCAAGAAGTAACTAACTTTTCATCAAACCGTTTCCCGGTAAAATATCAAAGCCGTCAAAAAACGCATCTATTATCTTTCTTAGCATTCTCTAATACACTAGTTCAATATTACCAGTCCATCCAAGCGACCCCTTTTTACTTCTATTGTGGGTGTTTTTAGTCGATTTTTAAATGTATATTTTAGCAAGTTCTAGGGACAAAGTCAAGTAAATATTATTCCCAACACCAGTAAAGGTAAAAGCGACTCTATATAAAAACGATGTCTCTATACTACAAGAACTCAAAATCAAGGAGAGACTCTCAAAGCACTTGTCTGAGACGGATCCTCTAATTTTTGGATTCGCCGGAACAGAAGACAGCCTAGAGATGCTGGGGCACATCGAAGATCGATGAGGAAGACCCTCAACTCGTAGGACCGACCATCGTCAGCAGGATGCCGGGAAAGATATAAGAGAGTAGTAGTCAAGAGGGCGGGAGATCATGATGATCACGACCATTAATCACGAGAAACCGACTAGGATGATATAAAAATGTAAAATGTAAACTCGTAGCACAGAGGGCATGACTCTGGCTTCTCACACCGAGGGTTCCGGGTTCGATTCCCGGTGATGTCACAGTTAATCTGCGTGATTTACTGAAGCCTGGGTGTTTTGTGACGTTTTTCGATTCTGTAATTGGGCCTCTTGGCCTGTTGAAGCGTAAAAAAAAAAATTTACAAGGAAACTAGCTGAAAATGAAAACGTACAACTCTTCGTAAATAATGGTTCGCCGAATATCATCACGAATATTAAAAACAAACTATTTATAACTGAACGCAACGCAAATTGCGGTTTGACTGTGCACCTTGTATCCGAACACACTCGCACTACGCACTCAATTATCGGGGATTCCCCTATCATTTAATGAATGGATTTGTTGAGTTCTCAAGTTGTAAATTGTTACTTGTTTCACAGCATAACATGAGTTCTTTCATCTAGTTTCGTTGGGTTATTAATAAGGTTAGGTGCTCTTTTCATGTAGTTTTTGTTTTTTAATACGTATTTTTCGTTCCATTTTATTTTCGTTGTGTGTAAAAGTGTCAACTCTTAGAAAATAAGTTCAAATTAAATCTAATAACACGACCTCTCGCAAGCGTGAAAAAAGTGATATTTATTTCCGACCGCTGGGAATGTACAAACGGATAAAAGAAATGTGCGTTTTGAACAAAGATTTTCCGGTGGTAATTTTAATTATTAAATCTCTTATTAAAAAAATTTTATCACCTTTTTGAATTATTCGTTTATTTCGCAAGTGCACGAACCTATTTCTGGACGGTTTTAAAGAATCGTCTCCTACGCGATTACCGTGGCGTTTTCACCAGCGGTGCAATCACTCCTCGCAGCCTGATCGTAATGACCGAACCTTGGATCGCGGCACGTACCACGCAAATGCAAATATTACGAAACCGACTGATTATTCCCACCACCGCACGCCGGGCGGCGAGCGCGAGGCGCGAGCTCATAAGCTACCGAAACGAAAGGGATTTATCGATACGGCCGTTGGAGTCGTAAATACGCGAAAGAAAGGCGTAGAAGGAAATCGCATAAAGAAGAGAAGAAATAATGGAAAATGGTTCCAAAGAATTGTCGAGGTATTGAGACGTTTGCTGCCAACTAACAAAAAAACAAACCTAGACGAATTATGCAAGAATCTTGTTTACGGAAGAAATATTCTTCGAACCGCGAAAAAGGTATACCTAAATACCTCTACTGTATTAAACGTTTGTGTTTTGTGCAGATTAAAATGTATTATTTTATTCAAGTAGGGAAATTCAAAATAAAATTCTTTACGTCCAACAAGGACATTATTTTAATTTTCCAATTTCTAATCCAAACCATCTGAGGGTCGCTCAGATGGTTTGGGCACGTTGAGCGAATGAATGAGGAAAGAATGGTAAGAAAGATATATAATGAAAGTGTTGATGGCGCCAGAAAGAGAGGGCGACCGCGGAAGACGTGGCATCACCAAATCAACCAGGTACAGGAAGATGGTCCCGTTAGAAGCCTCAACAACCGGCGAGCTTGCACGCGAAGATGTATGAATGTGGATGAGGCGAGAGTTATATGTCAGGACAGAAGAGTGTGGCGCTCTATCCTCTCTGCCTACCCCCAAGGGGAAACGGCGTGATGGTAAGTAAGTAAGTCCAATTTCTAAAAAGATCTTACGGGTGCTGAATAAAATATGTACTCGCTACGGTAACGAGTACGGCTTTTTTGAAACAAAATAAATATAACTTCTATAATTAAATCAAAGCGGCTTCGTGGTCCAGTGGGCGTGACACTGTCGAGTGATATCGGGGGCTTCGGGTTCGAATGAGTAGGATCATCAAGTCTGGGTTTTTTGTGCAGCGTTTCGCTACAGTAATGTGTAATAAGCAATATTCAGTACAAACCAAAGTCAGAAGACAAGCACGAGAAAATAAACAAATCTCACGCGGTAGCTACCGAGTAGGTAATCAGAAAAAAACTAATACAAATAAAGAATTAC
This sequence comes from Agrypnia vestita, assembly GCA_016648135.1. Classification (NCBI taxonomy): domain Eukaryota; kingdom Metazoa; phylum Arthropoda; class Insecta; order Trichoptera; family Phryganeidae; genus Agrypnia; species Agrypnia vestita. Next base: position 27,692 of record JADDOH010000228.1, read on the forward strand.
GATTAATCACGGTGATTCATCGCAATTTCTAAGAAACAATTGTAATAAATATTAATATTCGGACATTTCGGAGACGGCTGACGTCGTCGATATGCGCAACAAAGTGGTTGCGGATTAATCAGAAATTACACGAGTGGGCGATTGATTTTTCTTTATCAAGGTGCTGCGACAAAAATCGACAACAGCGATTAATTCGAGAAAAAAAATAAATAAAAATAAACAGAAAAAACTCCGTAGACTGGCTTTGTCCGTCTGGACGTGAAACGCGGTTTCACAGTTCTCGGAAGGCCATTAGAACCGCAAAGCCGGGCCGAGCACGGCGCGAATCGATTAACTCCCATGCATCGAGCCGCTGCACCAGGAAACGTTCCAGAGAATGGAGTGGAGAAACGCACGCAAAAAGCGCGGAAACAATGGCGCGTAAAAACGCGCTGGAAGTTCGGAAACCGCCAATTGGGAAATAAGCCAGCGCGTGTCTCGCTCTTGCGGACATACTTATGAATAGGCAAAGGAAAGCGCTATTGAAGCAAGTCAAATGACAGCCGAACAACGACGAGGCAAAGAACTGGACCTAAATGAAAAGTTAGGATGATAAATATCCGCTGTCTTTGTTTCTCGCAGGATCCAAAAAGCAACAGTGCAAAATTTTGGACGGGTAGCATTTAATGCAATTATAATATACACATTGATATTTCCATGTTCCACAGCAGCAAAAAATTCCTAGAAATATTTTATTAAATGTACATATATAAAAATATTAATTCATTTGACTACATAAATTTGCGTTATCCGATCGGCGACGTGATGAAATTAAGTTTTTGTGGATGGAAATCATCCGGCACTGTATGCACTATAAGAATCGGGAGACTATCGTATTTGATCAGCTCTTCACAGATGCTAAAACGATAAAACATCGATAGACCAACAAATATTAATTAGTTGAACTTACATAAATTGATGATAAATTAGCCTGAAAAAGTACTCTGAAACAATAAAATCGACTAGAGTGTACAACGTTACAGTGATTAAACCGAAAGAAGAAACTAGAAACAAACGTCAAAATAATAATTATTAATACCGACATCCTGAAACTAGACAATGGTGTATAGAACAGGCCGACTGCACTCAATGATGCACACGTGCAGCCATCATCAAACAAGTCCGGGGAGGGATCAACACTTGTCCGTAAACAAACGCACAAAGAAACAATTCCAACAATTTATTCCGCCTACCGGCGAGATCGGGACGGGCGGACAGATTTGTTTACGGAGGAGGGACACAGATGCGTTCCATCATATTCCAACGGTTAATGCGATCCCTCGGTGCTCGGTGCACTGCGACGCGCGCGGACGCCGCGGGAAGAGCGGGCTCGGCAGGAGCGCCCGCTGCCCGCCCGAGCGTGTAATGGGAATTACAGACGACGGCCGGGATAATCAAACGCTGGGACGGGTCAACAAACCAAACACTTAATTACGACCTTCTAGGATGGCGATCTCGAGACAGTCCGAATATCCAGTTGATTAGATTTGCGACGTGCGTCACAAGTCTATAATAGCGTAGGTTTCTTTTGAGGTATTGTTTTTAAAATCGCCCCCTACCTTCTTCTTCCTTAGCCTTTTTTCCTCCACTGCTAGATATAGGCCTCTTCCATTTTCTTCCACTCATCTCTGTTTCTCCCCTATCGCATCCAAGTTTTGGGAGGTTTCCCGACGCTTCCATTTTTCGTCCAGGGTCTCCACTGTAGGATTCTGGGTGCCCATCTAGTATCCTCCTATGGGAACCCAGAGCCATATTTCCAGCCCACTGCCATTTTAGTTTCGCAATATGGTCCATAATATCGGCAAATTTTGTTCGGCGTCTTATTTCTTCATTTCTGATTTTATCTCGAAGCTCTCTATAATTGTCGAATATTTTTTCAATTAATGGAATAATTGTAATTATGCTGCTTGATACAATTATATTTTCCTAAGCATAGGATCTTTGATGAAGAAAAGAACACAGTAGTAAATTTTTATTATAAACGATCGTTCGTTCATAGTAAAATAAGTGCACAAAGCGTGTCTATCGCCCAAAATCGTATAAAATGGACCCAAGATACTTCATATTGCCCGCGTTGGGAATTACTGAGCTATAGCATCACGTATCCGAGATGAATAATTGGATTAAACAAAATCAAGATTGTGTAGTCCTAGATAGCGTCAGTCAGAATTTATACTTAATTATATCAACATGACCGAGTCTGGGTAGGACAAAGTGGAGCAGGATGATTTGAGTAACCAAGGGAACGGAATATAGTCAAAACAGCATCCAGAAGAGACAGAAGACAAAGAAAAAGACCACGATCAACCTGGTAGTCAAATATACAGAAGGAGATGAAGACTAGGAGGCCATAAAGGTCTGTAGAGAAGAAGATTAACAATATTATAAATTGAACATACAGAATAAATGACTAATCGATGCGTAACATGTTCAAGTCAATCTACTTTCCAGGATTCCCAAATTTAACCGGCCCTAAAATACACGTTTAATTTGAACATTATCAGTGTTGTCCGTGGACGTTTTAGTTTAATAGTAAAAACCCGGACGCGGTTAATGACGCGTATTACGAAAACGTCCTATCACTACCACTTTTAATGGAAAGTTATTGGCTAACGATAGGTCTCCGCTGTACCCGGTCGCTGGCTGCAAAACGCGCTCGTTTTCACTTCGCTCGGCGCCCAGCGGATGGAGGTGGTGTAATGAAAGTAATTTGATGGGAAGAATAAAATGGTCTGACCTTTGTTCTAGAAAATTTTGGAGCACGCTACGCTTCGCGGCAGACGTCGGGCGAGTGAATCAAGATTGTATTCATTTGTATTCGAGAGAGAAAAAAACACGGAGGGTGAGATCGAAAATTCAGGCTTCTGAATTACTTTGAATGAGCACGGTTGAGAGAAGTAAGATCACAATCAGAATACCATACATTACCGAGATCTATCTTTAGAAGGCGGCTGGTTTATTACCTCAGACTAATTTGGGGTGAACAACAAAGAAAGATAGCGTCATGATCGTAGAACAATGACGGATGTGCAAAAAATTCCATATTGACTTTTTTGCATCGTGAAAAAAAGAAGCCATCTAATGGTATATAAAAAGTGTATTTTTTCTCATTAATTTAACCGTCGGTATAACCACGTAAAACGGCGATTCTGATTTGCGATCGTAGAACAAAGCAGCACGTGTAAAAACGTCGTTGTATTGCGCTGACTATATTTGAGATTTGAAAGGTATCAACTTTAAATAACTAAACCAAGTTTCCAAAGAAAATATTTTGTAGTTATCGAGCTATGACATAAAGCGTATTTATGTAAATAAAACTACAAACTGCTCTCCTGCAAACTTGAGAAGAATCACATGCGTCGTTATTCTACGATTATGACGATAGGTGAGTTATCAAGAAAGACATTGGGTCTCCGACACACACAAGAGGATGGAAATTACTTTGATGATGACCAGACAAGATGAATGTAGATTGTTTATTAATCATGAACATTGTTTATTAGCATTCTTATTGGTCGTACGGTGATCATAAATTATTATTCGATTTTGGATAGGTGATAATGAGTAATTGTGGTAGAGAGAGGGGGATTATCAGCAAGACACAAAAGCATCAAAAGAGACAAAAAAAGAGAGAAATCTCCCCATTGGATGAAAAAACCGGTCTGATTGATATTCAGAACACGTTGCGCTATCCACGGGTTCCACGGACCCCACCGAAGTTCTCCCCATAAAACACTCGAACAAAGGGAGCATTCAGAGGGCGACACGGGGTGGGGAGCACCCTCCACCAATCAGGAGCGCTCGAGTATGAAGACAATCACTGTGAACACAGTAACGGTTCGCTGGGGAAGTCAAGGCCTCGTCGGCGATTGGTGGAGAGGATCAGTCAGGGAGCTGAGCAACAAGTTGGTAGGGAAATCTTTATATTCGTGGACCTATTATTACAGTATACAAAATATGGCATGTAATATTAAATACTTTCTTTTTGAGCCAAATTACGTATAGCGAGAATTAAAAACAAATCGAGCATACTTAAGCACCTAAAGGAAAAAAGTAATGCAAATGAAAGCAAACAATGGACTACTAAAATATGAGATAACATTAATTAATAATCATAAAGTTTTCTCGAATGGAAAGCCTTGCATTCATGGGCAATAAATTATGTGAATAGCAAAATTCTCGGAACAAGTGTTAGTGTTGTATAACAACCGAACATTTCAAATTTACTTGAATGAAAGAAAATACGATAAAAAACGATGTAATGGTACCAATGACACTCGAATGTTAACTGACAAAACCTATTCACGGTTGGAGCAAATAAATGACAAATCCAACCAGAGAAAATAAAAAATATCTGAAAATCATTCAAATTATTTATTGATTCTTTTGTATTCGCTTCGTTCGCCGTAATAGGTTGTGGCAATGATAAATTGTCAAATTTTAACATGTTATTAGGTGTCTAACGACCAAAACAACTATTTTCAAAAATTCATGATTCATGGATTTTTTTTACATATAGTTTGAGAATAAGCTTGGCAGAGCCTTTGCAATCAATTCTTATGAGTCAGTTTTCAAACTAAAATCTTTTCGCAAATTTATTATAGACAGCTGACAAATGTAACAAGTCTCGGTCAATGCACCACCTATCGTAATTAGAGTTTAGGATTTTGTTTACCCATTTTCATTATTATTAATAATTTTTATCTGATATGAAGTTTTGGTAGCTTATCTTTACAGGCGAAGGTAGGAAGTACTGAAGTTGAGTGATAAAGTTGCGCACAGTTTTGCTAAGCAAATTAACATATACATAGAGGACTCGATTCAGAACCTTTAGACTCACCCTACATAAAATAAAGAAGCATCTAAATTTAAAATCAAGGTTTGGCATTTGCAATCGGAAATGCGAGTATTGTCCTTGCGTCATTCTATTGGGAAAACTTATAATCATTAATATCAATATGTATATTTATTTACATAATTTATTTCAATCACAGGAACTGTTATAGACTACGGATGGCTAGCCGACGTCAATATCAATCAAACGCAAGGTCTAAAATACATTCATAAAATATCATCGGCTGATTTTACTTCTCTTAAGGCCATCTCTATTTCGCTTTCCAATCTGTCGCGACAAAATTTGCCTCGGGCAAGTTATGGGATCCGTATCTTCGGTGTTATTATTTCAACACAATGAAAATCCCGTCCTCTAGACATGAATGTAGAAACTAATGCTTAAACATAATCCTAGGCCGAGGGACGGCAGGTAATAGAGGGTCTTAGGGATTAATGCATGAATGTGCGCACCAGCAAGGCATTCAAAAACACATGAATAAACCAAAAGGTCTGGTTTGGCTTCACAGTAAAAAAGCCTACCAAAAAGACAAAGCGCAAGTTTAAGAACGTCGAAAATTGTAGTCATTGGAAATTCGAAATGTTATGAATGGCTCTCTAGCCAAAAAGTATATATTTATTATACAAGAGATTTATTATTATAATAATAAATCTCTTTAGCATAAGGTACAAAAATAAATATTATTATTTTTCTTGGCTACCGCGAGACATACTCGTCTTAAAAAGAAAATACTAGTCAAATCAATCGCCTATAAATAAATCATCAATTAAAATCAGTCAATTTTAAAACATAAGGATCGTGTAGTTTTTAATTAAGAATAAAATTGGAATATTTTCACCAAACTTGCCGGACTGCAGAAAAAACTTGTCTTTTAAAAGGTTGGTACTCCGTGCTTACCCGTAACAAAAAAGAAAAACGTATAAGAATTTCGACAATTAATACGCTAAGAAAGTGAGTGTATTAATTATTAGTCCTGAATTAAAAATATGTTCACAAATTCAACGGACATCTTCGATTACACATCGATTCAACAAAATAATCCACATCACCTATTTCACAAGCAAATAAATGTAATTAGAAACCGAGTACGAAAACATTAGTAAATCGAGAATTGCGAAAGCATTTTCACGGATATGTGCAAAAATTTCCCAATGTGTACTGAGCGGTCAGTTGGCCGCTCCGTGTACGCATAAAATAACAAATTTAACAACTCAACAAACAGATAGGTATCATCTAGACCAACGCACATTTCGTCAAAATATTTGACATTTTAAATGCCAAATACGAATGGAGCAACCAAATAATTCTATTCGATAAACATAAAACCTGATTTGGCTTGGCAATTTTATTAGTTAAATCGATGTCAGATAAAATAATAATGATATATTGGATGATTTATACGTTTAGCGACATTTTAGTAATAAAAATTCACCTACGGCGGACAGAGATTTCTTGTCTATTGTCACACTCTTCTGTCCTAACTATAATCCTCATCCACAATATTTATAACAAGGCCACCTGGTATCGGCTTCTCTACTTGTGGTGCTTTCAACATTCGTGTCATATATGTATTTTTCGTACTAATACATTCGTTCCATACGACCAATTCAGTCACACCTCACCCCTAGTCAATTAAAGGTATCATTTCACGGCGGATAACACAGACCTATCAAGGGGTTGTATGGCGGTAAAAATAACGTCGGATATATCAGCTAGTTTTGCCCTCTCCATTATAATTAGTAGAGCAGTGTTTCCCAAATATGGTTTCCCACTTGTGGGTCGCAGTCACAACACTCCGCAACACGTATCGTCCGGGTCGTGTCGTGTTTATTATAGAAAAGTAGTGTCTACAATTTTCACTCATTTAACACAGTTGAAAAATAATTTTAACGCCTACTTCGAAGAAGAGATGAAAAAGTTCAACAGATAAACTGGATTTAAAATTCATTTCAAGACTGAAATGTCAATAAAAGCAAGTGAAGAGTTTATTGATTTATCAGAAGATACGTCGCTGAAAAATACTTTTAATCGCAAGCAATTAGCAAAATTCTGGCTTTCGGTTGCTGACACTTATCCCTGCTTGTCTGACGAAGCGATGAAAGTCCTCCTCCCATTCACTATCTCATGTGAAGTGGACTTTTCTGCCATGGTTTCTTTTAAGACTAAATACAGAAATAAATTGGACGTATCGAATTCAGTGCTATTAAAAGTGACCAAAATTGAAGTCGAGGCTACTGCTATGGCAAGAAATAGGGAATCCTTCCCGTTAAAATATATTTTTCATAATCAAAAATTTCGATTTGGACGTTTTTCTTTTTTTCTTAATTGAACAGTCTTTCGTATGGTTACAATATACATTGGGAAAATGTGAGGCAGGAGGTGGGTGCCGAAAATTTAATATTTTTTGGTGGGTCGCGGTCCGGTCAATTTTGGGAACCGCTGCAGTAGAGGGTTCCACGCACACAGCATCCACTAAACCCAGTCTTCTGGCAATGTTCAAAGCCGAAGTTACAGAGTTTCCTTGAGTGATCTTATGGGAAACATAAATTCGACTCTTCCGTGAAAACGCAGCCGATACAGATCAAGAAGAAGGCCGTTCAGAATAGATTAATGAAGTAACGAACACAACGACGCATCTCGCAATACATCGCAGATGATCTGACTGAAAATATGGAAAGAAAAGTGAAACTAAATGTGTGTACGGTAACTGTTGCGTTCGCACCGCGCACGTAATTTGCTCCATAACATTTTTTCTAGCAGAGAAACCATTTCACATTGTAATTGGCGTCTGGTGTTATTTAATTCCGAAGCTGTTACCGTAATAAATCTAATGACGATGGTAATAATCGGTGATTTCTCCTCGCCGGTGATTGTGCCAGCCGTCGGTGCCCGGCCGGTTAGGAAACTGGCCGGTCGCTGCGAGCCATCACCGGCGGATCCGACGCATCGGTGGTCATGTGGACCTGGTGTTGCCAGAGCTACCGCGGCGCGCGTTACGAGATGTTCGACTACGATTATCGTTTCCACCGTGAAAAGACTTGATGAGAACGATAACTTCTGGTCCCGAACACGAAAATTTCGGGCGATTCCGGCAGCGGGTATCGGGAAAAATAGACGTCTCACAATTAATTAAAATTGACCAAATTTAACCAATTTTAATGATAGTCATGATGAATTGAATACCTTCTCGAAAAGGCGGGCAAAATGGATGGGACATATCTTACGCCATGAAAATCTGGTCAAAAATAAGCTGGAGGGAATGGTCGAGGGAAAGATTGCCAGAGGGCGCAATATCGTTGTGAATATCTTGAGCAAGTGTGCCAAGATATGAATTGTGCCTCCCACACAGAGCTGAAGAGGATCGCCGGAGACCGAGCAGAATGGAGAAGGAGATGTGCTTTGCTGCAAACCAATCCCACGGATTGAAACCCAGGAAGGAAGGAAGGATGGATTGCCATACATAACAGCACATGTTAAAGCACACTACAGAATATCTAGTAAGTGGAATCTTGTGCAAAGAATGTGATCTTGCGATGAATATTAAGGAAGTGATGGTGTTCGAGAAGGATAAATATAATACCACACGCAAAATAGTGGTAGACCAGTAGAATTTAAAACAATGCAATATAATAAACCGGAAAATTCAGTTCCTCGGATATGTAATAGCAATCAGAGATGCGTCAATGCCTGGTATTGGGACCCTGGAATAAGATGAAGATGGAATAAAATGAAGAAAGTAAGGCAATTACTTTCCGTGACGCAGCATAGACGGTGACAGTAGGCAACGTCCCTTGTACGGACAAGGCTGGATAAGATTTGAGTATCATGAATAGCTATGTGTGTATAACTCTAAAATTAAAAATGTTTTTGAATATAAGAAAATTTAAAAAATGCATGGCACCAACGCGAACAGAATATTATACAAAAGTGCAGCATAATGTATACACAAAATACAAATTTGCATCTTTCTCTGAATGCAAAAAGCGCTGTAAATAATGTAACAATACGGTTCAATGCTGCATCAGACTTCGGGCAAGAGGCTGCAGAACAAAAGGTTGGAAGAGATGAACGATTGTCTCGGGACATTACCATAACAAACGGATGCCACGGCGTCGGCTAGGTGCGATGATCTCCTCGAAGAGTCACCGACTTGTTGGAACACGTCAAAAGCATATTCACAACCCCTTTGTTCCAGGAGGAAGAAAAAGCACTTGCGCCTGACAACGGACTAAACACTGAAATGGGAAATTTCACGGTTCTTCAATTCGCGAGTTTTCTACTTCTCAGTGTTGAATGGAGTTCATGGTTGTTGTTTTTGAAACATCGCTCCGAGCGATCACCTCCATCGGCATAAATTAGGATAAATATACAACCGCAAATATTTAAAACGGCCGAAGTACGTACGCGTCGAGAGACGTAATATTGATATTATGCATACCAGCTCTCAAAAAGACAAAGAATACGTAAAACAAGACGACCCGACTTTAGAGTGCGGTCTAAAATATGATTTTATTGACATTTAAATATGCAAAATCGTTCACTAATACAAAATTTAGAGATTTGATATTATTCAGAGTTCTTTTTATCGGTGCTACTATTTAACTTAATCAATTGTCAAAGTTATCGGGCCTGTATACTAGTTTCTCTCTGCATTTCTAAATATATAAAAATCTAGACGTATTCAGATCAGCGTTAGCTATTGAAAATTAGAATTTTAATTTAATTTACAAAACCAAATATTACTTCCCTTAAAATAAAGAAAACTGAACACTTGTTTCTTCCATTGTTCACAAGACAAAATCAGCCCCTTTCTTTGTGTCCCCAAAACAAAAGTCAGCACTTTCTTTTGTTCGCATGACAATTTCAGTTCTCTCCTTTGTTCAAAAGAAAATTTCAGGTATCCCCTTTAAAATGAAAAAAAAATAGGTACGTATACTTTTGTACCCGCGTTAGAAGTTATACTTTTTTGCCATACAAAAAAATAAACAGCGTATCACTTCTCACAGCCGTCAAAGTACAATGAAATGCGCAACTATTTGAAAATGAGGAAGCGCGAAACGAACCAGCCGCAAGAAGCGACAACTAAAGACATATCCGCAGATTACAGATTAAATTTCACCCCAAAAGCGCCTATAGACGTGTAACTTCAAAACGGCACCACACCATAAACACCCGTACGTAAGGGGCGTGACATTGAGCGACAGACAGCCTATAAACAGTGTTTACCAAGCGCGCCCGCGATGATTAAAGCCCGGCCGTTTAATGCGCCCCGAAAGCCAAGGCAGTTCCTGAAATGCGCAGCAAGTGCACGCGTCTATTTCGGGAAGTGCACAAGCCAGTTCCGGTCGGGTTGCAGTCGGGTCGCCGGGCCAGAAATAGACGGGGCTGGAGTCGGTGCGGTCGTTCTGGAACTACATCCGCTGTCAGAAACGGATCGTGCTTTGTTCCAATATCCAATATAGCATTTGTATACGTTGTCGTTGGCACTATTCAGCAGATGGATTTATGAAGGTATCTGAAGCAGGCAGCGCCTTTTTTAATCCAATACGAAACCCACACAGCCGATACCACGGTGAACTGATGGGCATAATTCCCACAGGCCTAAGCTTGGTACGATTCAGTATTTAACAATGTCCGTCACTAACGCTACTGCGCTAGATGGCGCTATTCTCACAGCCTCGAATCGCGGCCGAAACTGTCGCTACCAGATGGCGCCGTTTACGCCTCAACAAAAACGTACTAGAATTACGCGATAATTTTTTGCTTGTTGTGAAAGTTACATTTTAATTAGAATTTAATAAAGAGCTGAAGCAAATTAAGTAAAATTTCAGCAATTAAGAGATCATAGGTCATTTAGATTAACAGAAACGGTGAGTTAATGCGTATTGTAATACGTGATGAGGTACAAAATATTTTTTTACATTTTAAATTGATTTCGCAATATTTTTTTTTGTTGTGAATAATTAATGTAAAGTAGCCGGGAAACATCTTGAAATTTTACGGTACAGTGGGGGGAAGTTTGCGCGTGTACAATTCCACCAAAGAGACCCAAATTTTGTCTTCTGCGCATTCCCTATGCCAAAAAATTTCAAGAAGTTTGCCGGCAACTTACAACTAATTAATGTAAATCTGAAATGCAAACATAAAAAGTCCGTCATTTTTACGGGATATGGCTAGAAACATACATTAAAGCGGGATCCCATATTTTGAAATGGAGTGATTGCGGAGCCGGCCTTGGATCATGGATCACCCGTGGCGTCAAATGACGGTGATAATAAAAAAATGTATAAAAAAAATTATATACATTTTTATCTTGATTCGTTCAAGAAAAAGAGTGCAACTAATTCTATAATTCCAAATACAATTTAAATGTAACGTCACGCTTTTGGATTTGGACGTAAATCGATACAAAAAAATGTAGTTACTAAAATCTACTACGTATTTATTTATTTTTTGGTAATTGTGAAGGTTACTGAAATTATGAAAATTATTCTCGTAAATCGGCAGTCGCCATTAAAGAGCATTTACAACGTTGAAGCATTGGTGTAATGTAAAACGCCAATTATGTCAATTTCGGAAGCACCAACAGGTCAGTCAGAATCGGCCGTTTCGTAAATGGACATGAATATGCATTTCTCGCAATTAGGTCAAACGTTCAAAGAATACTGCGCTAACACTCAAAATTGTCTGATAAGATTGTACGACATAATATATATATATTTTTAATACTATAATAAATGTAATGCGTAAATCCGTTTTATGAAATGATATTAAAAGATAACTTAGTCGTTACATAACAAATTTGAAAACAAAATAGACATAGATTAACATTACATGATACGTTTATGTTTTGAATATATTGCTCCTACACAATTAAATAAAAGTAAACACCGATGCTTAAATCTAACGTGTTTGCGCACACCTCACACCATCTTCAAAACTTTCACAGGCTTAAATGTCCAGAAAGAATTGAATATAAGTTGTGCCCCACAGTGTATTCACAACATGGCACCTCAATGTATTACCGAATTCTGCATTCCATTTGCCGAAAATAATATACAGTATACAGCAAACACTTCTAAAAGTAGGTTACTTTAAAGTAATTCGCGTCCACAACACTAACGTCGGTAACTGTTCAATCGCGGCGACTGAACAAAGTCATGGAATGAACTTAAAAACATTCTTATGCATCTAGTGTATAAATAATAGTAAATAAGTTCTTGAGTCAATAACTTTGTTTTGTAGATTAGGTACTGCTTGTAAAATACCCTTGAGATTATTTTTCACGAAAATGGAGATTTATGGGTTAATCATCCAAACATAAATAAATGTTTCTGAAAAATATACCTGCCACTGGCATACGAAACCCTTCGATTGCAGATATCGAGCTTCTAGCTGAGCTAACCTTGACAAATTTTTCCATGTATGACATTTTTTAAGTAATATTTTCAGATTAAGTCTAGCCCGATGTAAGGAGATACAAATGGATAAAAGAAAAACGAAAACAAAAGAAGCAGGTTTAAATTAAGAATAAGATGAGCCATGCCTGGTCCGTCTATTCACGGAGCGCAGAACGTAGAACGTATAATAGTTAAATCATCGGCTACACCCTTCACCGAGAACGATCATCCAGTAGACCAAGCCGCAGCCATCGAGCTGATAATAGTTGCAAATGTACGCACAGATCAGCTCCGGTCGCGCCTGGCTGACAGGCGAGACAGATGTGTGCAGATGTCCCGACACCTTCCTTCGCGGGGACAGCGGGTGGACGACCTACATAAAGGAATGAAGAGAAGTTTGGAAAAATATTCCAAACGAAAGGAACTCTGTTACAGAAATGAAACTATGGCCGAAAGGTCATCAGCTTTGAATACAATTGGTAATTGAAACGACATCTGAGGTAAGACGGGCAGTACTAGTATTGAAAGTGAAGATAAAAACACAATTTCTGATCTCAATTTAGATCTCCATGATCTACCACTACAGAACAGCTCGTGAAAGCAATGGAAAACACACTGTAGCGGTGGACGTTGTGTAAATTTAAGATTTAATTTGAATCCACAGCTTTTGAAATAGAGGTCACCGGACGCATTTTTGGACATAGGTACATATAAAGATATAAGAATGACTTCACACGAGAACACCGAAAAATTCGTGGTCCAAGGGGGAATGGAAGGTCTCGTGGAAGGTTGTCAGAGATCATTTCTCATACAGTGTAAGAGAACTTGAACAAAAAATTCAGATCAATTATTCAACAGCGGATCATGTAGGAGAGCATGTGAGGATCGGTGGAAGACGAGACGCGAAGGTTTAAAGCAACAGAAATAAAGAATCTGACGAGATGAGATCTCCGACAACGAACAGGGCAGGAACAAAATGGTTTGACTTGGTTATTTATTTAATTTTGTACGCGCAACGGGGCTGGAAGAAATGACAATACAGAGTGGACGTTCCTGGATTGAAAAGCCGGCTAACCTGAATACCGCGGAAGCACCGTCTGCTGCTTACTTATTTAACATATTCTGGAGTACACGCCGGCCGGAATGTGATAATGAGTCAGCGACTACAAACTTACAATCGGTTTTGCATATTTTAAAAAGTCAACCTACGAACTTGACAGAAGGTCGTCCGAATGGCGCTGCGAGGCGACAGCGCGTAAATACTAATCGAGCATTAGCACCGCGCACACCTGCACACACTGACGACTGCTCATCTACATTACAATTAATGCGCGGCGCGAACGTGTTTCTGCAGTCGGCATTCAAGAGCTGAAATAAAATTATACAAGATTCAATTTTGACACAATGTTTGTGTCCACTTTCATAAGAAGGTTGTCATTGGGCGTAGGCAGTATACGGAGGACCGGGAACCCGTAAATAATGCTCAAGAGAGTGGGCAGACAGAATTGACACGGCTCGGTGGTGTGGCAGAAGACATTCTAGCTGTGGTAAACTGGAGATTGATACCGTAGATAAATAGTGGCTGCAGATAATGCAGAGGACCAAAGACACATTCTGATTCGTAGCGCTTCTGACGATGATAAAACTGACCATCTTCGGGTGTATATGGAATTACTCGACCGTTATAATGATTATTGTTGTGAATATTGAAACTTGCATTTTATATTGTTTCGTTTACGACCACTTAGCTTAAGCCCGGTCGCCGAAGAGAGAGATTTTCGTACATTGACCCTACGCTTCTTATCCTTGTCGCACGCGTACAATTATGTTGCTGTCACGCTCGCTCGTTGTGTCTGTGCGACCGTGACAGCAACATAATTGGTACGCGTGCGACAAGGATACGTAGCGTAAGATGTACAAAAATCTCTCTTCGGTGACCTGGCTTTAGTAGCAATAATTTTAGGGGAATCTTTTTCATTCAATTTCGAATAGACAATATTCTTTACCCTTTAATTTTCTGTAAAATGTTGTATTATCACTACAGTAACTTACATTTATGGAATGTTAAAAATTCATTTTTTTTCAAATTGACACAAGGTTTTAATCATTTTATTTGACTTGTATTAATGTGGCCAGTCGACAGAAATGACCACTGAGATGTTTTGAGAACGTTCGCTTTTCCGTTTCCACGGCTGTGTATAGTCTTTTGGGCTATTCTGCCGTATCTCCGACCCCTTTGGCCCAAGTTTCCTCATCGGCAACGTCTACTGTGATGACGTTGTCCAGAGTTCGGAACACACAAAGGCATTTTGCCCTGAGAACTGTACGGAGAATCCCTTTTGGGCTTATGGAACGTACGAATGAACAGATCCTTTTATCGCGATGGTAAGATGATAAAAAATGTAATAAAACGATATTTTCGCGGCCGGCTTCCGATGTTAATGCGAACTTCCAGCTCTCCAGGAGCAGAGCGCAAGGACCGGCCGCTGAATACATCCATAGCAATGAGCCGGCGGGCGAGCTCTCCGCCGTGGCTGAGGTCGCCCCGTCCACCGGTGAATTTATCAAAAATAAAGAAAAATCAACGCGCGGGATCGAGACGAAGCAGCTAGCCAACGGCTTGAAAAGTGAACACAGGCTCGTTTTTGTCTAAATGATATCTTTCATCAATTGTCTCTAGGTTCACAAAGAAATGAAAAGAGAAAAATCCCTACTGGCAGTGCCCGCAAACGTCGGGTAGATTTGTTATTTTTTTTTCTTAAAATAGGTAATGTAATAACCTTTATATTTCCTAATATATACACTGCAAAATATCAGTATATCGAATTTCTAATCAAAAGCACGTAGCAAACTTTCTTAGTTTTTTCTTAAAAATTTTAATCTTTTTTTCATCTCTAATATCCTCTGTCTTATGTTAATATTTAATGTCTGTGAAATTGGGTTATTTATTAATGTTACGCAATAAATTGATATCACACAAACTGACTCACTCGCGAAAAAATGTTTTTAATAATTAATTTTATGATTCCTCGATTTCTCGCACGTTTTACAAAAGGCAATTTTTTTGACATCTGTATAAATTATCGTCAAGTCGTATCTCCGTAAAAATAGGCAGAGAGGATAGAATTCTAACCTGGCTCAACTCATCTACCTCGCCTATGCATGCATGTATATGCTCATGCATCACTTCATTAGTTATACACAATTAAAATATTCGAGCGAGTCTTTTTAATCGTATTATTTTATTTTTGTTTGTGGAGACATTTTCTAAAACACTTACATTTTTGGACTGTTGGGGTTTAAAAAGAAAAAAATGAAATATTGTTATTTGTGATTCATTAGCGACCCGTCTCGCCGCGCCGATTCGTCATGCCCGCCATCTCGCGAATAAGGCGATATGAATATGCTCGCGTACAGTATACGGACCGGCGTAGATGGACAGGATTATGAGGCGCTTATCGCGCAGGAGAATGTACAAGATGGACAGCGGGGATAGCCGACATGCCTGTTTAAGCGTGGTCGGTACACGGTTTTGTGAGCGAGATTGCTCACCGAAGATACGCGCCACGACACACCCCATTTGTGGCAACCGAAACACAGAAATGAGTATCTGCATTCGACCCATGTTCATGAAACTGCGTTCCTGCAAAATGAATGGTGACATTGGTGACCCACCGTTTTCCGACTCAAAAGCTCTCATTTCGGTGCTGCTCATTCGCCGCCAGGTTGGCAAATTGTTTGAATGCCGAGACAACCAAATAACACAAACTGTAGATACGTTACAAGAGTGAAATCTTGGCAACTCAAAAGTAAGGTAATTGCCTTATTCGTTATCGAACGGGCCTTCGTAGCGATCAGGCGCGACGCTACGCGGAAAAAGTAACAGAGTATCGCACACTATTGCAAGAATGAGCATGTTATTTTCGTCACCGTGACTTCAAATTACCTGATTTTTCTGTCTACACGCAGAGCGTTTGCATGCCGTGATTTGTTGTCTCTTTCAAGGCAAAATTTGCTACACATGAAAGCCGGCTAGTATGGGAATGACGTGTCTATATTATAATACGTCAATGATTGTGACTGCTTGAATTGACCTGAACAAAGATTCACTTCAAAAATACACACTGCCGAAGGATAGGGAGATTTTGTCGCGCACTCCTTACTTTTGTATGCACAGAATAAACTAAACCCAGACTAGCGCTTAGCATAAACCGCGCGGCTAGACGAGATCAATCTCGCCGCCGCCTCTGAATAAAGCAAGAGAGCTGGATGTCGAACACTAAATCGATGTTAATTAAATGGCACGCGACCTTGGCGTGTCGCGGTCTGAGGAAGAATACATAAACACCGCTGGACTCTCGTCTTCCGAGGGACACCGACTCTAGCTAATGCGTCGGACTCCGAGTGAGGATTGCGCCAGGTCGTCCGCTGCTGACGGAAGTCGTGATTCTGTTATTGACTTCGGTTCATCAATCACTGGAGATCCCATCAGTAATGATGTCACAGGAATATATTTAATCAACTGTGAAAATAAGAATTCGGCACGTTGTTCTTGCATGTGTTTTATTACTACCGCTCGTGATGTTTATCCATATAACTCGAATGCCAGATGTCTGTTTTCTAGGATAAGTACAGTCCACTAGAAGGCAGGACCATGAAACGGCTCCGAATCCAAGATACGATATCATTTAGGATCCCTCGATGAATATGGCTCGCAGCACGTTCCGTCTAAGCAAGCAAGTTTTTCTGAGCAATTTTACACACAATCTATGTTCTTAGATTTGAAAATCCTGATTGTGCGAGTGCGTTGAAATTTGAGTATGTTTTTTAAAACTTGATTCATTTACTTAAAATAAATACTATTGTTATCGGCTACAACTTTGGTTATTCATTATAAATTAAGCATTAATATCCTGAAGGAAAGTGGTCCCGAAACCGGTTGAGGGTACTAAAAAATATGTAGTGGTTAAAAACGAGTACATTTACTTTATTTTTAATTGCCAAGGCGCGTGGATGGTATAAAGAATTATGAATAAAACACTTAAAATTTCATTTAATTTAATCGCTATACTAGAACCTATATAAAATTATCAATATGCAAAACTTTGAAGATTTGATATTTACAAAAAAGGTAAAGATGCTTTATAAATTAAATAATAAATTATTAAAAACCAACTTCACCTAGTATCAGGATCATTTGATAAGAAGCGATCATGGTTTCCTATATGCAGCTGTTGAAGACTCTAATGGACTTTATAGTGATATAAAGGAAATAAATAATGTAAGACTCTTTAATAAACAATTGAAATGACTTGTGGTGGAGAGGAGATAGTTCATAAATCATTAAATTGTTTAAAAATTTCATATGGTTAACCTATAATGAAAAGATGAGTCGGTAAGTGTTAAATTTATTACGTATAATTCTTCTATATACTTATACATACTAAATAACTTTAAAAGATATTAAGTATATATAATGTTTGATGTCCTCTCATAACACCATGCATTTGCTACCTTGGGTCTTGCAATTTTTTTTATATTTGAAATCAATCAGTGTAAAATTATTAATGGTATGAACGTGGATGAGGCGAGAGTTGTATGTCATGACACAAGAGGTGGCGCTCTATCCTATCTGCTTACCCCCACGGGGAAACGGCGCGATGGTAAGCAAAATATTAATAAAAATAAAACGCGAACAGCGGGCCTTATTATGGCTCGCTTTAATTCATGGCGTACTTTCATGCGACGATTATTTGATTAAATAATCGGACAAAACGACCGCAAGTTTGTATCTCATTTGCCGCGCGACAGAGAAAACATGGAGCATTAGTATCCGAGGCCAGCCGCCTGTATCATCGGACGGTGTTTTCCCATCGAAGCGGGTCCGGCGTCACGGCGCAAGACGAGATGCCAAATGTCAAAGCGATTGACCTTTCGGAGCCGTAATGTATCCACTTTAATCTGCCGGTCCGGCTGGTGCACCTCCACGGCCCCGGCGAGGTGTGCTGGACTCCCACGCGGCCCAGCTGATTACCGCGATTTGTATGTAAACGGCCGCTCCGAGGGTCCCGGGACGGAGAGTGACAGCCGGAATGTCGGGCGAGATGGCGCGCTGAATTTTGAGCTTCCAGGGAAACATAATCGGGCAGGTGGATATGATAAACAGAATCGTCCATTCCGGCGACACGCGTGCCACCTGGCGACAGAGGTTAATTAATTCCTAGGAAATTAAAGGTTTTTTATATTGCTTTGGTATTTACCTTTGTAACTCTATCTAAAAATGCTGTTAGAGGAGTTAAATTAATTTACAATTGTTACTTGTGACACGTTCGGGTCATTTACAAGCGTTTTTCGACATTAATTAAACCCTTTAAAAAAGGGATTAATACTATTAACTGTTCGAAGAATATATTTTCTTCTGTATGAAGGCGTGAACATTATTATTAAAATAAAACACAAATCACTTTGTTTTCATCACTTTATTAGATTAAACAATCTACATGTTTCGAGAACAATGTTCTCTCCTTCAGGATTCTAGGATTCAGGATATAGTACACCAATAATCCTGAAGAAAAGAACATTGTTCTGAGAACATATAGATTGTTTAATCTAATAAAGTGGTGAAAACAAAGTGATTTGTGTTTTATTTTAATACTATTAATCAGACTGTTGTTAATCAATCAATTTCGATTATCTGCAAGACATGAGGCCAGAAAAACGATAGAATAATCATAGTGAAAAGGGCGTGCAGTCTAAATGTTGATGCATGAAAAAACGCATATTTTGGACAAAAAACAAAAGTACATATTTTTCTTACGGTTCCTACGTAAACGCGGACGTCTAACGAAAATGCATTTTTGACTTTATCACATCACATCAATAGAAAAAAATACTTTTCTTCCCAACATAAATTTTTTTCTACGTGTCTTTTAGATTACGCAGGAACCGTCGTATCGTAATCGTGATATGAATATTCCTAACATGAGATTACATATCTGTATCGCTTTTTTTCTTCAATATGTGTTTACCCACAAACATGTTTCAATGTATTGACTGCACGCGCCTGCATATAAGGCGTGGGAAGCGACCAAGATGACGGCTTGACTAAATAAGGGAGTTAGCAGGGTTCTCTAAAAACGCTGCGATAAGTACGCTCAAGACTGGGAGAAATGGATATGGGTTGTGCAAATATTTCCATACGGCATTAACCACACGACTAAAAAGAATTAATCCAACAAAGTCCTAAGAAAGTTGTGATAAATGTTGCATAAATTTAACATGGTTGTTTCCTAACAAATGTGCTCAAATACTTGCGGGTAAGAAGATTTGAAAAAAAATCCGTTGAAAAAAAAAAGAAAAGAAGAAACCGTAGGAATTTTAATCGGAGTGGCCCTTCTAAAAATGTCTTGAATCGGGAGGTAATAATGTATATGAAGAAAAAAAAAGGAAAAACCGGCCGAAATTTTAATGTAAGAGTTAAAGAGCATTTGAGATGTCTGAATAATCATGGTTTTTCTGAATTTTCAAATCATTTATTAGAAAATGATTACGGTTTTCATAAAAATTTAGGACTTACTTATTTTACACATAAATAAATGTGAAATTGAATAATTTAGAATCATTAAAAATTAGTAAAGCATCCAATTCAGTCCAATTCCAAAATGTAATCAAGTAACTTCAGCAATAATGTTTAAAAATATTTTTTTAAATAATTTAGAAAAACAAATACATCATTAATTTTCATATTTTGACATTTATAAAACACCCTGACGATGGAAAGGTTTTTTCCGAAACATGTAGGTGTAATTAATTAATATAAGTAGATTAATACAAATAATAAAAAATATTTTTTTAAATGTCAATCTACAAGTTACTCAACTAATTGAAATATATAAACATACACTAAATGATGTTTTTTTGTTGCTGTCGATTGAATACCATCGCTGCAGGGAAAAAATTCAGTCAAATTTTGTTCAAAACAAAAACACAGCGTCAGCGCTAAGAAGGCGTACGAAATGGCTATACGCCGATAGAGTAATAAAACAAACTATCTGACCGACGATCGTGCGAGCATTGTTCGCCTTTCCTGTCACACGATCGCTGATGGATGATTGTTTATAAATTACCCGTCGATAGCCAGTCAGCGATCAATAAACGCGACACGTGACTGATGACAACAGCTGATAAATCCGAATGCACTCTGCAATTATGAAGAATCGAGGAAGCCGCAGACACTGCCGAAGAATATTGAAACACGCTGGGCTAGAAGGCTGTCAGATATCTTCATCGCAACACCAGTGATACTCGAAATTTAAAATTACTAGGAATTTTTTGAGGCTAATAATAAACTCGAGTGTTGTGATAATATTTGTTTTATCATTACCCTAAATATCTTATCGGGTGTTATCCGCGAGAATGATGTCTTGTAATATAAATATGACGCGATATAATCTAACAGAGTTGTTGCTAGGGAAAAACTGGCCTACTGAAAAATAAAAAATCAACACTACGGAAGAATCGAGAACGGTCTACAATGTTCTACGGCTTTCGGGAAGCATCTGAAACGAACGAACGCCTAGACGGTTCGATATCAGCATTGGCCAGATGTGAACAGGACGCGCGCAGGAGTAAAGTAAAGTTGCTGTAAAACCAAAGCGAAGGCAGCCGCGAACTGCGGAGGCCAGGGTGGCCAAGCGAGCGATAATTCGTCAGCGAATAATCTGGAAAAGTTCTTACGTAGCGAAATAAAGCGAAGCGAATAATAAGTGCGGAATTTGGACGGAATCTTCTTGTGAATATCAAATGAAGTGTTAAAACGATAAGTATGTGTCTATTTACGAGTGATAAATTACGGAGCAGTTTAATTTAAAGAATAGCGTTAAGTAACTTTGTAAATCAAATAATTAGTTAATCAGTAATTAATATGTTTTCATTAATTCCTCCCGCAGCCGAGACACGTGACAGTTTGTATGGAAAATCTTTGTAATACTGAATAAATAAAAGATCTTTGAGATGGTTTGGCCATGTGGAACGCATGAGCGAGGAAAGGACGGTAAAGAAAAATTATGAGGTGGGTATTAAAGGTAGCAGAAACAGAGGGCATACGCGGAAGGCCTGCCATGACCAAATAAATGTAATATTGGAGGATGGCTCTGTTAGAAACTTCAACAATCGAAGAGCGTGCATGAGAATATGTATGAATGTGGATGAGCCGACAGTGGTGAGACAGGACAGAAGAGCGTGGCGTTCAATCCTGACAACCCTCTGGTTTAATTGGTTAGTTAATAAATACGAACGGTGAATTATTTTGTAGGAAAATGATATGAAATAGAAAAGATGTTAAGTTAAAGCGAATTCTGTCAATTTCGGTCTAACTGTCAAATAATTTATTGAAATTTCAAAAACGCTACTCATTCTTTGACTAACAATTTTTTGTGTGGTCGCTATTGCACCGATAGTAATAAATGCGCGCCAGCGTGACAGAGTACTCTCTCGTTGCGTTCTCAACATGACAGCGCGCCTTTAGATATACATACTCGAATTCCCTTTTACAAGAATTTCAGAATTATTGGCATTATTACCGATAATAGTAGACACGCGAGATTAATTGAATTTAATCTGCCACGTCTAGAATTATTGAAAACGTGATGGATCGACAGACAGAGTTCCGAGAACAGCGATACACGTTCCGCGCATTCATCTCCAACTTTTGTATGAGATTCACCTCAAACGAAAGGAAAAACACGAGAATTATAAAAGGCGGCTGCGCGCGAAGAGTGAACAAGCAAGCTAATGTTCCGACACACGGACCGCAACATTAAGCTGGGAACGCGAGAAGTAACGACTTCAACAACAAGAACACACTTTTTATAATCAACTCTAGCAAAAAGCATAAGTACGGATCATACCAAAAGACTTACTTACCCTCATGCCACTTCCCCGTTCAGGATAGAGCGTCACACTCTACAATACAACTCTCGCCTCATCCACATTCGCACATCTTTTCATGTTGTTGAGGCTTCTAACGGGACCATCTTCCAGTATCTGGTTAATCCGGTTATGCCACGTCTTCCGCGGTCGCACTCTCTTTCTGGCGTCGTCGACACTTGCATTTATATCTTTCTTACCATTCTTCCCTCATTGATTTGCTCAACGTGATCAAACCGTCTGAGCGACCCTGTTTTAATTCTATGAATTATGCTTAAGATCAGCTTTACATTCATTCGTAATATCGTCATTCTTGACCCTACAATATTGTCCAACAAAATTAAAGAGTAGAAAATCATATTGCATCTAAATAGAAACAACATATAGAGTAGTACAAAATAAACAGTCAAAAAAATGGGGCAACATATTCAAAGCGCAAACGCTACTCAACTTGATTACCAGCAATTATATAATTTATTTAAAAACAGATAAAATCACAGATAACGAACAAATCTCTTTCTATATTTTGATGTTTATAGCGTTATCTTTGTGGTTGGACTTAATTATTAATTTTAATTAATTAAAAAAACTTTGTATGGTATCACTTGAAACTCCAATTGATTTATACAATGTTTTTAGTTAAATAAAGCTTACTCTTAAATGTACTTTTTTCAGTAACCATGTAACTAGGGATTTTCGTGCGATAGCATGATTAATAAAGTAAATTTTTTGTTTTCAACTTGCCATAGTGCAGACAAAGGACACCTTTCATAAGAGAGCGGTACACCGTGTGCTTACCTGTAACAAAAAAATAAAAATGCATAAGAATTTTGTTGATTTATAAAACAAAACTGGTAAAAAAAATAAACTGGAAAAAGAGAAGACGGTGTCCCAAGACGCGCAGTGCGATGCACATAATTTAGTATTCACGTCTGCCCGTTCTGGGTGAGGTCCTAACAGGATGTGACACAGGTCGATACTCCAGTCGAGGAAAACTGGCGATAAATGTATCTGCGCTGTTCGGCACTATCGCTGGTGTTATGGCAACGGCCACGATGCTCTAGGCAGTCACTAGAGCATGGTGGCTGCTTCCGTCTAAACCGACTACGTTTCCTTTAAATACGCGAGGGTGAAATCGGTTATTATTGTAGTGGTAACAGTGCAAGAATGATGACTCAGTCGTGGTCTCCCGCGATAAGAACACGACATATTTATGAAAATGCAAAGAACAAAAGCGTGTAACGTACGTTTAATCAAGAGTTGTGGTATTGTAGAGACAATTTCCTTATCGGTAACTGCTGTCTAAGGAAGGAAGCGAAATTTGGTTTTTCACACGATAAGACTTCAAAATGCGGTAGAGTTCTTCACACCGGATCAGATCGGATTTTTAAAAATGCTATTAATTCGTAGAAATTTCACCTAATAGACTCTTTCTTTACACACAAAAGTAATTTTTTTGTGTTTCCTTAAAGCCTTATATACTAACTAGATAGAGAGTTGAAGTTCTACGCTTTCTGGCCTACCATTTGCAAATGCCTTTACATTAATTCAATTCACTAAAGTTCTATTCTACAATACAATCCTTACTGTAGTAGTTAAGCTGTTACTTACTTACTGTAGTAGTTAAGTTAGTTAGCTAAAGTAGTTAAGTAGTAAAATAATCTCAGAGTAATCTCATTTCACATAGTAATTTGTTAATATGAAAACAAAAAATAAATCAATTATTGAATAAATTTATTACACCTTGAAAGATGTAAGATGAAAGATGAAAACCTGCCTTTGAAAGATGTATTCTTCAATAAATTATATCAATTATTATTATAGTTAAGCTTCTACCATTCCAGTTGTACGATGCAGAGCTCTTGAAGATACAGAAGCGCCATGTTATGTACTTTTTTGTTATTATTATTTAAAATTTCCAAGGAAACTGTAATTTTCTACCGGGAAGTCTATTCGAGGAAGTATCATTAAGTTATGAAGAAATTATGTAAACTTTTTATAAATTATGACACGCACATGTTACACGTGTGACGTAACGGAGCAAGCGCGCGTTTGACATGCATAGATACCGAATGCACACGTTGCATGTTCATTGTTATTTGGACGAGAATAGCATTGCAAATGGAGCGGCAAAAGTGAAGTTGCCGAGTCATAAAAACCAGCCGATTAATTCACATATTCATGTCACAAGTGTAAATCAAACGGCAGACGGAATAAATACATGACTGAGCCGTGACAGCGAGAATGCGGAAACTTCGCGATAGTTTGGGAACGTGTTCGAGATACGCTACGCCAACAATACGAACCTTGCTAAACCACCTACATACATTGCAATACAATACCAACACCCGTCCCTCGATTTACGCGGTTAAGTTTCGAAGAAATCGCGAAAATTTAATTAAATGGAATAAACTGTATATCTGACCTCTTATATGTCTCACAAAGACGAAGGTATTTATATGGATAAGTACGTACGGAAGTCTTAATTGGGCGTTTGCAGGGCTACTATCTGTCTTAAGTGAAAACATTACATACTGTAACGTTCACGATTCCACCCAAGATCGATCACACATTGCGGTAGTGTAGTTATATCTTCGTCTTTACAACAATTGTTACAAACATTACAAAAATCATTCGAGTCTACGTTACGCTATCACAATAATCACCATATGTCTTGACCGCTATTATTTTACATTCTTCGTTCATTTCGTCAATTTTGACGTACAGATGTTATTGACATTTCCCACAGGTGCTTTAAGCGATATTCTCGTAGATATTCACCGTCGAATTTCTCTTGACTTATGGTTACGTCATTGCTACACTGAGAATGGGGAGGGTGCTGTCTTTTATTGTTTATTAAATTGCTGCTGTGTCGCTATTCTCCTTCTTATTATTCGTGATAGTAATTAAACTATAGGATAATTTATTAAGAGCCATGTTAGCAAAAAAAATTACCTAAAGGTCTCTTCTTCAACTAATGTAATTAATATTCTAAAACAAATTCGATTGTTTGTCACAGCGAATTTTTACAACCGCATTATACTGAAAACGCGAATACAAAAAATGCGATGTTAACTGAGCGATAAGCGTAAAGCCAAATTTCTCGGTGATTTTACAAGAAATAATCTAGCCTAGACGGTAAGCTTCCACGTGAAGTGGCCGAGTGGCTCCAGCGAAGAGAGGCGAGGAAGGAGGGAGAGTTTTACGCAACAGAGAACAGTGAAAGTGAAACCGACCGTACCGGAACGCTCTTGTCGTCGGCCGAGAATTGTTGCTATGTGCGGGTCGACCGAGCAAGCGGCGGCTTCGGATAAAATGGCTAGCTTTTTAGCTACGATATCAAAATTGATTCTATTCTTATTTCTTTAACACATCACCAGTTCTCAGATCAGAAAATAATTATGATTGATAATTTATACAAAAGCGCAGTTTCCGTAAAAAACATCGCATCAACGGCGCTGCTGTAGGTACACTATTTAGGACCGGTCGGATCAACTTGGTTTTTAGTATCTTTCGTAAAAAAAGAATGTTTTTTAAGAAAGATCAACTATAAACCAAGCTGATACAACCAGGCCTCAACCCTACAATTGAATTTAAAATGGAAAATCGTTTGTAACTTATGGAAATGATTTGATTTAAGGGATTCTCTTTCTTCTGGGCTTTACCTTATTACGGGATAGAAAATGCCTGCCACTGAATTAGTCTTCTGACAATGATCGGTTCTACTAAAGTTAAGGGTAAGATACACAGGTTTTATATATATATTTTTTTTGAGGCTTATCTTCGTACCGGTTCTAGAAAATGGACTTTGGCGCAGACGTTACAACAATGAGCTCTATACTCTATTTAAGGAGCCAAACGTCACAAAATTCATAAAACTGAGAAGACGGTGGCTGGGTCATGTGGAGAGAATGTCCGAGCATCAAGCACCAAAGTCCCTGCCTTGGACCTTCGTAACTGGAGAGAACTGGCACTAGACCGAGATGAGTGGAGAAAAATTATTGAGGAGGCCAAGACCCCCCAAGGGTTGTAGTGCCAAGAATGACGATGATGATGATATTTTTCCATGAGTCCTATATTTTTTCGCCATTGTCTTCAGTCTTGGACTCGGTTGTACCGTCCTGTGTAGACTATTCGTCACGTCCCTGGCTGACCGGCAAATGTCGATTTATGTATCGTTAATAATACAAGTTACTTTAACGAGGTGAACGCCAGACCAATAAATAACCAGGCTAGAAGAATAACAATAGGCTGTAAAGAAATACGGACCGCGTGTTCGCATCGGTCAGAAATCTATCATTGTTTTCGGTTAACGTGTCCTCATAAAGACGACAGACTGACTCATCGAGTAGAAGTAAACGGTTGTTTAGCGTAGCGCAGTAGTGGACAAGAGAAATATCTGCAGTACAACAATTTGCATTTCGTTTTATTTAGATTTTGTGTAAAATTTCTTTACAAGAACCCAGTTTTTAGAAGTCGGTTTGAATTAGTAAATCGAGTAAAACTATATTTCATACTTAATATAAATTATTTTATTTATCAATAAAAATTACACTCTTATTGTTAAAGTAAATAATGGACTTGCTTAATGTCAGTTTTCAGCAGGATTCCAGGTTCTCATGAATAAGACTTTTTATCTTTTTTTACTTTTAGATTTAATTTACTTTTGATAAGATTCATTCTAGAAAAAGATTATTCGCATGAATATGTAGAGCCAAATAGTGAAAGAACAGAAAATGCTAGTTTTTTTTAACTGCTATGATTAAAATAAGTGTTTTAATCAAAGTAAAAATAGTCAAAGAGCCACATGCGGCTAAAGAGCTGGAGTTTGTGACCACATGCGGCTAAAGAGCTGGAGTTTGTGACCACTGGCGTAGCGTATATTGTGTATGTAGGTACTAGGTACCTACCACGTTTTAGACAAAGTTTTAGGTAGGTACTGCGTAGGTAACTACTGTTATTTACCTATCTACCTGGACGTGAAAGGGTATATTTTAATATTCGAACACGTGACAATCTACAATGTATCAAAACATAATAGAATTGAGATGTTGTCACAATGGCATGACGTATTCGTTTAAACGTATATTTTTCTGAGATTACCCTAATACGAAATTATTTAGGATTTAGGAACAATTGAAACAAAACGTCTCGGGGAAAAGGTGCCGATCGTAGGATACAATGCATCAACGATGATGACATTACCTTTGAAGGCGTCCAGCGTGGGTTCAATTAATTGCATTGGAAACACATTCTCCGCTGCGAAAACAACTGCGGGTATGCAAAACCCGCAAAGTGGGATTGTGACAATAGTTAGTCGTTGGTTGGTTTAACATAAACACAGGGCACACCTTGCGACACGGATTCGAAGCGTGGCGGTGTGCAGCGCTGTAGAAACATGGATACGTGATCACATCCGGAATCCATTACGTTTTTTTCAGTTCATTTATTTGGTTGCCACGGCAATTCAACGCGATAAACACACTTCACAACGCGAAAAACCTCAGAATTGATGACTCTCGACAAGGACAAGGACAAGGGGTCAATGCTTGCGAGGCGAACACATTCGCAGATGTATTTTCAATTCTTGAAAGAATAGAATGCAAGCAGTTTTTTTTATCGCACACTGCAAGTCAAAAACGAATGAAAAATTTTGGTGGTGCCTTTTTTGCATTTCAAATAACACGGAATTGATCTTTGTAATACACACACGTTGGCAAAGCTCTAGAAAGTTCCGGAAGGAGAACGTTCTACAAGGTTCAAAACTGAGTGGCGGAGTTTTTCGGTGAGTCTAGAAGGATCCGGAAGATTTAGAGAAGGTTCCAGAATGCTTTAGAAAGTTGAAACCGACAAAAAAGAGATGTCTATGCTCTTCTATGCAATTCTATGCTCACCTAATTACGGTCCAGGGCAAAGCTGGACCAACCAGCCAGTAATTATGAAATACAACGAACGATTTCAATTAAAATCATCATGTCGCACCACAAAGTACTGCCACATCAATAATAGTACTGTTTTCAGCTCACAATAAAATAAACAATTTACCTTATTAGATGCAGCAGAGCCTCAAAAATATTTTTGAAGCATGGGGATGACCTAAACCTGTGAATGGCACAGGGTTATAAGAGTGCATTCATTATTAGGGTCTAGGGTCATTATAATATTTCTGCTTGGAATTTCTTATCAGACACTGTGTGTCAAAAATGAATTGAATATTTTGATAGTGGTTTTCCGCTTACAGCAATAAAATAAAGAATATAATTTATCTTATTAGCGCAGCCACAAAATATTATATGAAAAATGAGGAATACCCAAAATAGTAGATTAACTGTCAAAACAAATAAAATTATCACGAAATCTTAGTATGTTTGTTATCATGTAAAGAGAGCAAACTGGTAGCATTTATTTTCGCGTCGTTTCGGCCGCGGGTCAAGGCTATGAAAACGGTGCCATCTAGGACGCACATTACTGTGTAGAGAATTATGAGAACAATTTGAAGTCTGCTTGCTATACTAAATATCTCAGAATGTCTTGCAGTCAACAGACTCCGCCATCAGATCAGATAGGATCGTCAAAACGGCGTCGAATTTTACAAACAACGCAAAATGTTAATGTCGCTCGTTGCTCCGAGCCGCGGACAGGTGGAGCGATGGCCGTCCATTATGTTTTATTGATTAGGCGAGCCGGCGTGTCATTTGACGATAAATAATAAGCGGCCGAGCAAAAAACACCAGATGACAACTGTCACCGGCAAGGTCATGGCGGCGCGCGGATTACCATGCGCGGAGCCGGCCGGGTTCAATGCCGGTCAGAGCCGATGCCTTCGACAGCCGCCCGGAACGCCGAATTGATCGGATCGCACGGCCCGGCGACCATAGGTGGCCGAATTACCATACGCGGCCCCTCCACGGCGAGTGGAAACACTTCCTGGTGGTGGTCGCGCTGAGGCCAACGGGAGTCGCTGGAGAAAGAGGTGCTGGTGTCTCGGGGAGGCGTTTATGACAATTAAATGAGACCGGTTTGTCAGGCTGGGCAATGAAAAAATAATATTGTAAACCTCAGCACGGAAACTGTACGAAGGACGACTTCTACGATACGGCTGCAGCCATTTGAGATGCGGCTATACCGACGTCTTCTTAACGTCTTCTGGGGTAACCGCATTACCAATGAGGAGGTAATAAGACGCATGAATAAGTCAAGAGAACCAATGACAACTATCAAACTTTAAAAATACGCACTTTAAGGCTACGCAACGGGCTGGTGTGTCAGTTAAAAATGTAATTTAGTTTTTTTTTTTCCAAATATGTCCACGTACAACTCATGCATTAATCTATTGACTGCACACCCCTAGAAAGGTGTAGGTAGAGAGAGTTTATTTTGGTTGCTTATCCTCAAAAAATGGTTTAATGTCATCTTGTACATCTTTCACGGGATCAGCAGACTAAAATATAGTTGCGACCATAGGTAGAAGTCGGCACCTAAAGAAAAAAATGGTGTTATAGTGATATACCGAAAACAAACAGAGAACGGTATGTTTCCCTGCACACAGCTGTTAAACTGTATAATGGACTTTCTAGTGACATAAAAGAAATAAATTATGTAAATAAACAACTGGAAAAAGTTGTGTTGGGAGGAGATATTCATAAATCGGTGTGGTAATCCATATTAAAAATGTTAAATTCTTTTGTATTATAGTTATTAAGTATGTTCTCTTAATACGAGCTTGCATTTGCGGCCTGGGGACTTTTTTAGTATATTAACACAAATAAATAAAATTAATTTTAAAAAATGGTAACAATTCAGAACGGCGGTAAAATCTTAAGAATCTTAGGGACAGTTTCTCTAAAATATGAAAGGAAGTAAATTCTGCGTTGGATGAAAGATACACCACATTATTTATTATTGTCGGATTATGTTATCTGTGGCCCACGCGGGTTGTTTCTTCTTTGTATTGCTCGCTATCTCTCGACAGCCGTGACAAATGATACGACAAAAGCTTCTAGGCAAATTAACTCTGATAGCGCGGGCATCACGTTTCCCAACCAAACGCGCAGCAAATACGAGGCGCGTTTGAAACTGGATATGCAACCCGAACTGGACCGTTATGCAGAAAGCGTCCAACCCACAAAATGCTAAAAATGAGTTACGTACGGGTTTGGACATCTCAATACGATAGCTTTATGTGCTGAAAACGTCCAAGCTCTAAGTGATATATTTTTTATATAATATAATTTTAAAAAATGAACTTAGTTTTCACCATTTTTGTATTGAAAAATATCAACATGTTTCAGGGCCCATGGCCCCTTCGTCAGGATATAATTGTATACAAAGATATATATCATAGATATATTACATAAAAAAAACTTATTTACAATTAGCCCTATGCAAAAATATATAATTCCATTGAGGCTCCGCATATTTATAACATCTAAAGGTAATGACAATTAGGCAATAAATAATACAAAATGTCCTAGTCTTGAAGCATAAAATAAAAAACCGATTAGTTCCGATATATATGCATAAAAATATGAAACACAATTTCGAGGTCCACACTTATCCTACGAGAAGCAGGGGGGATTTTAGGCTTCCACAAACAAAACTGGCAGGAACATAAAGTAGTTTGTACTATAAAGGTCTTAAATTGTTCAATGAACTGCCAGCAAATGTGAAAGAAGTGAATAGTCTCACTACTTTCGTAGGTTAAGTGCAAAATATGTGAAAAGTAAATTTAATGTATGATCATATTATTTTATTTTAATTTCTTTACTTTGTACCATGTGAAAACGTGTTTCTATAATTATTTATGTTGATATATTTTTTGAATATTTATGTTTAAGTGCTTTGTTAATTTATGTCTTAATTACTAGATGTAAAAATGTGTTCTTTACTCTCTTTCTTTTAACACGTGGCGTTTGCTTGTCTGCCGAAAAAACTCTGGATCGATTCTTAACCCTTTTCCCGTGATCCAATCGAGCTGAAACTTTGCAGGTAGACTCGTGGCGACGATAAAAATGATTTGACAAATTTTCCTTAATTTTTTTAAATAGTATAATTTTGGATTACTCGAAATTTTAATTTTCGAGCCCGACGCATGGAGTAGGCGCGAAACCTGTTTCAATGAGAAAGGGAGTATAATAAAAACTTGTTTTTTATGGGTTAGTTTTTTTTTTTCAATATTAACCAATTAAAAAATATACCAACAAAGAAACAAAAATATGCTACGATGAATTAGATACTACGTTTTTGTAGGTCCAAAATTTTAGTAGGCATTTTCCATGCTTGTGTTGGACGCTTTCTGCATAACTACGTCCAACCGAGCCGCATACGTCGATTGCATCCTTCGCCTCTGATTATATTGAACTCGGCAACGCTTAAGCGGCCAACGAGGCGGGCGCGGGTGGTTGAAAAACTTTACAATTAGCCAATAATGCAGTCAGGAAACAGCAACGAAAGGAATTCAAACTGGCGTGCAGCGCGAAATCACGCGATCTAAATGATAATTCCGCTCCGCGCAGAGCGGAACGTTAGCGGAACCAGCGTCAGAAATTGCCCGGCCGGCACCCACATGGCTGCTGTTGGTACAGATAGTGGACATTGTCCATAAATTTTAATTAGTGAGAACATAAATAATAATGTCGACGACGCTGCGCGTAAATTCTCTGGCGCCTGCGCCGAGAGGTGACCGCGCGTTCGGACGGACCACGCGGGACACAACAACGACCGCTCGCGACGCGGTTGCGTCATTCTGCGGTTAAATGAAACTAATTAAAATAAAATAATGTTAGGATTACTTACTTTTAAAGAGAAACTTCTCAGTCTCAGAATATAACAAGATACATCTATAAATCGCAATGGGTTAACAAATGATTGATGTACATCTTGATATGATACTCAAACATATTCATTTCTTCACGGTATAAAAATTAAAGACTAGGCTTTTGATATATAAAACGCGATACAAACCTCCCTGATTTTGTTGTTGATGGTGTCAAATCATTACTATTTTTTGTAAATATACTTATAAGCAAACACATGAGTAAATCTGATATTAAAAAAAAACAAAGTACGATTGCAAATGCAATGGAAATGTACAAGAAGTCTGAAGACAAAACAAGGTCCTTCGGAAAGTGAAATATAAATGTTCGCTATTTCCATGGAAATCATATTTTGGTATCACGATTCTACTTACTTACTATCACGCCGTTTTCCTGAGAGGGTGGGGAAAGGATGGAGCGCCAAACTCTTTTGTCCTGACACACAACTCTCGCCTCACCCACATTCATACATCTTCGCATTCAAGCTCGACGATAGTTCAAACTCCTAACAGAACCGTCTTCCAGTATCCTGTTAATCTGGTGAAGTCTTGCCTCGTATATTTTTTTTACAAATCTTTTCTCATTACTCTTTTTTAATTCTATTCACTAATACTACGATAAACTTTAAATTCTTTCCTAAATTGTTCACTCTCAACTCACAAATCATAAATGACGAAAGATTAAAGAAATGGATAGCATATTATTTTCGTTTCAAAACCGCGTGACGATGGCCTTGAAGACCAACGAAATGACTGCACCAAGGCTTAAAAATCACTCGGTTCAAAAAAGAAAATGATTAATCGAACACTGCGCCCGACAATCTGCAGCGCGGGCATCTGGTCCGACGGCTTACGTCCGAGCAGTTGTATCATACCCCAAGAAGGGAGAGTTACATGGCCGCTCTAGCCCGATCGGACGTATTGACAGGGAAAGTTTCGTGTAAACGAGTTTCCACCAGCTCGGCGCGAAGAAACGCAAGAACCAGGCTCACCGAGCCGCGGCAGCTGCCGCAACTGGTTGTGGACGCATTTCACACAAACCGTACGTAACGAAACGCGACGGGGACAAAACGCAACGCCGGGTACCAGCTTTCCTGGGTTTGCGAACTATTTTCATTTGTCGAATAAAGTTTCCACTCCGACACCAGCTAGATTCGTTTTAAATTCATTGAGAAAGTGAGAGCTTCGCGGTGGGCACCTAATGCGCCAGGAACGTAATTCAAAGCCGAGACGCTGATAAAACGGCGGTGCAGAGATCCAATTGCAAAACAGAAGCGGCGTCAGACCACATCCAGCTCGGCGGCCGCTTGCGTCACACAGCTAAAGGAGAAAATTACGCGCAGCTCATGTTCAATTCACGGAACGTCCATTAAGCCGAAGACTTTGCCCGCGGCTTTGCGGCGAGCGGCTCCACCGGGCGAATTGATATAAAAACATCTTCGAACTAACGAGCTATTCATCAGATAAAACACTGCCGTCTGTGATTCAACTGGGTCATCGCGGGCCGAGTGCGTCCGTGGATCGAGCGCGGCGCTCCGGCCGTAACATTTACATAATGTTAACAGCCGAATAAAACCGAGAAAACTAGCTGATGAGACACGCGCAACACTTAACGAAAGGTTCAATTATGGCCAATTCAGTGTGAATACTAAAACACGTACATTCGAGCGTATCTGGAGAACGTATTCGCCGAGCTGAACTGAGCTAGACTATGTACGTTCGCGTATAATTTTCAAAAGCGCTCTTGCACTGTATCCGAAAATTGTGCGAAAAGTGAATGGGTTTTAGTTTTATTGGCAACTGTTCCGTGCTATATTGCCGTTGTACTGCACTGCTGTATAGCATGGTTCCCATGCAGCATTAAATACACCAACCTAGGTGGTAGGAGCGATATGGGAGACTCCACACGGTCTTGGGTAATGGGTTCACTGTGTCTAAATGGCTGCGAAATTGGATGCAAAAACGCTGAGTTATAGAGATATGATTTCAATTCAATTTAATATATGACAATTACATGACAAACTTACATTTATTTCGAACATGCTATGATATTTAATGAATATAAGAATTCTTATCAAAGATGTAGGAGAATCCTGCTACGGAAAACCCCTTCAGAGATATGTAACAGACCAATATCCAAAGTGATACATCGGCAGATTGGTCCTGTGTATTGTAATGTGAAACAATCTATGTTGGAGCATTGGAGCTCCGCATAATAAAATGGTTATCGATCATACCGCGCAATAAACGATAAAAATGCGCAATCAAATACACATTTCCTTCTAGTCTCTTGAACTATTGTAGCCAAGCATAACCCGGAGAAACTCGATTGGACTACACACAAAGAAACTCATAAAAAAAAGCGTGTGGATAAAAGAAGATGCAAGATTATCGATCTGGCCTAAAATCCGCTGGACTGACAAAATCCAAAGGAATAAGCCATCGTTCAACAGTGGATGGATAATGATGAAGATCAAAGTGTCGGATCCCCGGTTGTAGATCGCGATTAGCATCAACACAAAAATGACGCTGCGGTATCCTCGACATTGACAGTCGGAGATAAATCCCATATGGTTAAATCACCAGCCGCCGGGCACATTCTGGCTGCGGGGTTAGGAAGACAAGTGGTCACGACTTCCGTGACCAACATGGCGGCCGCTATTCGGCTGTTTGATTCGTGACACGTGATCCGACTCTAGCGCTCGAGAGGACGCACGTGACTCTAGCCAACCACGGGCCGGCGTGAAACAGTTCTTCCTTTTCCGGGTGTTGGATGATAAAAAATGCAATCGCAGGTAAAGCAGTACTGTCCCGAGCTAAGGCTTTCAGAAGAGCCTTAATTAATTGACAATACGACATTGGTTTATGGACAAACCAAAATCGTTACGTCATGAGAGAAAAGGAATTTCAGTATTACATCACAGGAATCTTAGATTTACGATTTTCCTTTTGTGAAGTAAATAAAAATCTGCCACCCTGCTCATATCTCTAGAAATTATCTTATCAGAATACTTAATTCTTAAGAGCCCACGACGGTAATTATGACTAAGAAATACATCCACAAGAGGTGCTTCATTACTATTGATTACAGGTATAGTTTAAGTTGGTTTTATTCGCGACCGCGAGGGAATTATCTCCTAGTACATGCCTGACGTAGGTCGTTCGAGAAAGGGCTTCGCTAGAGTAAGTATGTGGGACAAAAATAAACGCACAATTATCTAACAATGGCCGATTAACAACACGCGATACTTAACTCAAATCTTGTATATAATAGCCCAACGTCTTACTGTGTTGCACACGTAGGTAAATAGATATTTTATCACTGGAATGTTCTAAAAATATATTTTTCAAAATGTCGGAATTTGAAAATAAGAACACCGCAACACAATTCTTAGTCCTTTATATACAAACCAATTCTGTTCAATTTGTTAACAAGTAGATACACAACAAAATTATCCTAGACATCCAGCATTGTATGTAATAAACAAAACGTATAGCGCTGTAAGTAAAACGAAAAAGCAGTCACCGTTGTCAAAGAAGACCGTACATGACTACTGTAAACTTTACTGCGAGCGTGGGTCCTGCAAGCCGCCTAACAGCAAAGAAATGAACTAATCTTACGCGCTACTACCGAATTTGAAATTCCGGTACAATTTGGAATTTCGCATGTTCAGAATACGAGATGTTCAGAATACAATATACTAATTTTCGTGAGAATTACATTGCCGAACAGCATTTAATATTCATTGCATTTTGCGCTGTCAACAAATCAGCGAGGAGGATCTTGCAAAAACATCCGAGAATTTATTATAATGGTTTCTCCGCCGTTTCGTTTGGACTGTCGAGGTCAATGTCGATTTTTTGCCGCGTGAAATATATGTGCAAGTACGCGCCATAGACAAAACAGCACCTAAACGAGTTCTACAAACATGGCCGCCAGCACATGTCAGAAGTGTGGTCACGACTCGGTTCTTCGCCATTGAGTGTTGATTGTTTTATGCATATTGGGCATTCCTGAGCGTTCCGACATTTATTTAGCGATGCGAAAGGTGCGCATTTACTGAATAAGAAAACAATGGGATAAACGATAAAAAAATGGAAAAATAAAAAGAATTCAACGCACGGATTAAACCTGTGGAAAATTATTACACCGTCTAATACCTATTCAAACAATTAGAACTCAATAAACAATTAGAGAAAAAACAGTGTTACACGTCTCAGACACATGTACCGTACCACCCCTGCATTTAATTCTCCGCGGAATCTATCTATCGCGTTCTTCTAGGTGGATTGTTAACCAATCTATTGCTGAGGAATCAAACCACGCACAATATACACAATAAATTCGTATTGTATACTTAAACAATGTGACACCACAGTCTATTTATTAAGAGAGTAGCTAAAATAGCAGATCAATGGCTTAGCATAACGTGAGGTTTTGGAGGCGCCTGGTATCGGTCCCGGTACCGGTACCACAGTTTTCGCGAAGAATTGAATTGAGGAAGCCGTTGAAAATAAATTATATATTCTTTTTTTAAAAAAAAAAAAGAAATTGTACAAGAGTGGTTAGGTATTGTTCACCCCATTAGGAAGTACGTAATAACGCAAATATATTAAATATTGAATAATATATAAATAATGTAAATGACGAGGAAAGAAGAACAATGGCGACATGGTTTATAGCAACCGTTCGTTTAAACCAACAAACAAAAAATCTTTACTTTAAACGAACTATTACAACAAACCTAGCTGATACAACCGGCCCTTAAGAATACGAAATAAGGCTTAGTTCTTTGGGAAAAAAATAATATTGACGAATAATAGAAGGCTGCGAGGATCTCGGAATTACCATAACCTCCAAACAAGAGAACAATGCGGCGCCGGATTACCGCAGACGGCCCTATCTCGGCACCTATCTCGAAGATCAGCCAGCAGCCGCCACGTGCGACCTTCGGCGGGAGGACCAGCCGATCGCTTTCTTCAGCGACCACTTTCTAAACTCTCGTTCAATACCAAGCGAGCTGATGGATCTCTTCGCGCCGGTCTTTTGTCACCCGCCCGAAACATCAGGGCCTAATGGTAAAAAGTGGAAGTCTCAAAGAGAAACTCATTCAATACTTCCGCTATTCATAATCTTTTTCCATTCTTCGGTCGGTGTCGTCGTCGAAAACGTCTCCATTTGAGAAACTACAGCGGATGAGCTGTTCATAAATAAAGTTAAGAAGTAACTAACCTATCGTCACGCCATTTCATCGAGGGGGTAGGCAGAGATAATGTTGCATATTTATACGTCTTCCAAAACGTCGATTGTTGTTGAGGACATGAGATAACGCCGGTACCACGTTCACTATCAATTATGGCATTTTCCGCCAATCACACAACCCGTTTCCGTAAAAATCTGGTTTTTACGAAAAATTACTGTAATCCAAGTTGATAAACCCCTTAATAAGTCTGGTCTTAACCTCTGATAAGTTCTTCTAGTCATCAACACTGGCGAAATATATTCTTCATACCATTCTATCCTTATTAACTTGTTCCACATGAACGAATCGCCCCAAATCGACTATAATTTACTCACGATAATTCATTCTAGGCTAACATTATAGTTTTGCAACCACTTATATATGTTATTTTATTCTCTAGTGATTTCTGTTCTACTGCAATAAGTCCACTTTCGTTCTTCTTCACTTCCGTTCGTCAATATTGGCACCAAGATTTCATAGTGTAATGCTAGTCTTGCCACGTTGATTCAACGCGGCGTTTAGGTACTTTATATCCGACAAGGCTATAACATCCATATTTTATCTCAACTTTATAATGTCCTTTCAATCCGCATTCATCATACTGAATTCTTCAGCTCCTAATTCCATGTGCAGTCGGCTAGGCTGACCATCAAATGATCAAGTGATCATCACAGACCATTCAAAAGCAGACGAACGCCATTTTACCTTTGGAAAAACCAATTGTCCCCATCTCCTATTCGTCTAGTTATTACGTTGATTATATACATAGTTGTATAGATAATAATATATATACTAAAAGAGAACAAATATAAATAACAAATACATACTTGTCTTATTCTTATCCTTCTCGAAACATAAACAAATATTTCAAAACATTGTAAGAAAGTAAATAACAGCTACGTCAGTGTGAGTCGATCACAGCACTGCATTAAAAATGCAAACAAACTGTAAATGCCGATCGATAAGAGGAAGTGTAATAAACTAAATAATCTATCGTTAACAGCTTCCTGCATCTACGTGATTCAACTCCAATCTACTGCCTCGAGGCGACGACAAATCGCTTAGGGTTCAACGTTTGGAAATGCCAATCGGGAAGTATACCGCAAAACCAAAGAGCGACATTCCTAGAATTCGGGTACCAAAACGTATTTTCGGGTCGTAACCCGAAGAAACGATTAAGAAAATCTTCCAGGTACAGCCAACATATAACCGAGAATATCAATTTATAAATGCTTCTAAGAAACATGTACCCATGGAGAAGGTTATAGACATACACCAGCGTGCAGTATCATAATAGCGGATCCGTGAAGAGAATGGTAGGTAGATCTCACTTCACTATAACGCCTACACGGTACTCTCCGAGGCAGGGGCGTAGCTAAAGCCAGGGTAAATGCCCAGGGGCCCAGAATCGATGAAGAAAAACAACAAAAGCAAAATTAAAAAGACAAAATGCTCGTTTTGAGTTAGATGACGCTCCAAAAAGTGACATTTAGATTTTTGTTCAATGCAGACGCGACGCCAACCATTATAGTTTTTAGACAAGTCTCGGTATCTTAAAAATCTATATTTGTACAGATGTGAAAAGAATTAATTTTACTTAAAAAATACTGTTAATTGATGCTTAAAATGAGAAAAACTATACATAATCGATGATTTCTTAACACTCGGACCGTTTAGGATAAATGAGAAATTACTAGAATACACATCATACCTGAAAGTTCTCGAAATGACATTGTGCGACATAAGCGACTAAGCAGTCAGTTTCTTTTGACATTTAATAGATGCGATAAGTGACCAGCTGCGATCCAGTGCGCGTATATCAGCAAAATAAATTAAGAGAGCACCTACCGAACGTCGAGAAGTTTTCGATACTGATCGGCGTTAAGAAATCGCCTAAATTTTTTTTCTCGTTAGTGTCAAGAAGTCCGAATTGCACAATATCTCCTCGATCCCGCGACGATATGAAAGAAAAGAGTCGAAATACTGAAAAACGTTTAACTAAATCATTTTACCAGGGAAACCATTGTTAGATTATTTACTAGTGTGAGGGGGGGAGCTTACCCAGAATTTGTTGCTGCGCCACTGTTTGCCATCATCACTTCTAGATTGAATGACCGATGCGGTTGTCACGTTTATTGTTCGAGTTAAGATTAAACAGACAAAACGATAAAGAAAATCACCACATAAATTAGACAAACAAGAGTCGCGATAGCTCGATGTTCACAAGAGTATACGAGACAAGAAGGAATTAACTTTTTTTTTCTTAATCTAGATCTAGAAGAATCAGATTTGACGGTAGAGGCATCTTGGGATTGCTTGGACGAGTGCGACAACCCTCGTGACACTTGACCGCGGAGCATTTTGGAAAGTGCGACCCCGGGTGACCCCGAGCGGTGACGTCAGACGGCCGCGACGTGTGTTTGCCTTATCGGGGGCAGAGGTCGGCGAGATGATGATCAATATTAATTTCTGCACACAACGGCCGGCAGTGATGGCGATTTGTTATGTAAAGGGGGAACCGGCCGTGCCCGAGAAAACACGAATACGAGGCATAATTGCGGGGACCGGCACGACTTCTCGTCGAGGATCGCTGATGAATTGGATTAAGGGATTATTACACCACCCTGGGAGAATAAAATTTAGGTGGAAATTGAGAATTTTTTTACAAAGAAGTGATACTGGCACTTCAGTCACGGAGGAGGAGTTCTAGTGAAATAGACAAAATAATAGTTTAATAATGCATCTTAGGGCCGGTGGTCTGATCAGTGTTAGTGGTAATAGTTAAGCAAAAAGCATGAACTTAAAAAAAAGTTTTCGTAAATTTTTTTCCCTTTTAGCTTACCTATTATCATTGGTTAAACCACTGGCACTTATTAATTGTCAATCTGTACCGTTGACCGATCTGACTCAAATTTTGGATACTTATTATTTAGGACCCGATGGATAACATTAGCGACATTTAGCCCTTCTCCCTTTACCATACTCCCTGTCCTGATATATTTTCTGTACAAATCTGTACCTAATTTTTGCATACTTATTATTTATGACCCGGCGGATAACATGAATGACATTTGGGTTGATTTATTTTAACAAAAATGGCGCAACATAAATTATCCATATATATTTTTATTATTATTTCCCCCTCCCCTTTACCTCGACTCCTCCACCTGATATATTTTCAATGCAAATCTGTACTGTTTTACCGAATTATACATAAATATTCTTAAAGACCTAGGCCATATTCCCCCCCGAAACAAGTTTTTTAGAGGCTTTGCAAAACAATGGAACCCACGTTTCCCCTCACAATAACTTAATTCTCAACTCGTACAACGCCGGGTACGAATAGCTAATAAAAAAATATCTCTTTGTAAAAAACGCCCAATTTAGTAATCCCTTAAAAGACGTTCATCGTATTCGGTATTATGGATAAAAAAGGTATATTTTCAAAAGCGTTAAAGTGTATGTTATGTTACCTCATCCTTAACTATGAAATATCTATGGAATACCAGAGACATGTAAGATTGTAGATAGCGACGAATTTTTATGTTTATAAAATTTATTAATTCCATACCATTTATTTGAAAACATGATTTCAAATACACACGCTACAATATTTAATAAAACCGTCGTAAATATTATCACAAAAATGCATGCTAAACAAATAGGCGCGCATTTTACGGTAAATTTATCCAGAGTTGTGTTATCGGTGGTTCGACAGCAATGCGAGGGGATTCATTCAGTGTTAGCGTTGTTATCAATTTTGTCGTATGCACGTACTGTTTACGCACATAGATTTTCTTATCGATTTCCTCGTTACATACTATTTTTTTTCACAAAGCTTCGCCACACAATTTATCTTTGTTTTGTTAATTGCTGGTGTGCAACGAAATTAGAAAATACTAAATGCGGAAATCACTCCGGCGACCTTGTTTCTGCCAGCGTGGAAACTTTGCTTTTCGCGGTAGTAAATTATACGAGGCATAATATACAAAGATCTGAGATCAAATATTTGCCGAGGCCTCCAGATAGCAACGAGATCTCAGAGCAATGTTTTTCAAACGACACAGGGAGATGAAGAGTCGAAGATCAAACCTCCCGAGTTCCCCAGCAGCTCGCACTCTACCGCCGAATTGGCGACAATTAACGAATTGAGGACCTGTTTATAGGGAGGGTCTCGATTAGGGAATGCAATCCCGATCCCGCGAGATCTCGAGGCACTTTACGAGATCAATCCCGAACCGAAAACTCGGACGAGATTATCGGGATTGATCAGCATTTTT
The DNA here is from genome assembly GCA_016648135.1 of Agrypnia vestita. Lineage (NCBI taxonomy): Eukaryota > Metazoa > Arthropoda > Insecta > Trichoptera > Phryganeidae > Agrypnia > Agrypnia vestita. The sequence goes on from JADDOH010000228.1 coordinate 69,247, forward strand.
TATGTTTTGTATGTTTAATTATATATGTTTATAGAGCTTTTAGTAAGTACTTACAACTTATGTTCATGTCACATTCAAATAATGAAAATAGCTTTGAATAATATTCGCTGTATTGTATCAACCTAACGTAGTAATAAAAACTACTACTAGTTAGTAGTTTTTACTCTACTAAATTGACTGATTGATGCTTGGAAAAACGCCTACAAAAACTTTAATGCAATGATTAATTATAAGCATTTTATTAAAATTGCCGATGTAAAAATGCAAGGCATTGTCGTTAATTGCTATTCAGCTCCATAAACAAACAAAAAACACAAAAGTATTCGGGATCCCGATCCGTAGGGATCCCGCGGGATAGGAAATTCTAATAAAGTGCAATCCCGACTCGGGATTGCATTCCCTAGTCTCGATGTGTGTTTGGCAAAAGGTCAAATGTGTTGCTATTAAAAGATTGACAAATAATGTATTGCGGTGGTCTAAATAATTTATTTAATCGATTATCATTAATTAATGGATGTTAAGACGTGTGCCATGGTCGTCTATTATAAAATTACGCAATACGTCTAATAGTTATCGTGGTTACAAAACCATGTATGTGTGTATATACGAAACAGCCTACGCGAAAGTAACCGAATTAAAGCGGTGAATTTAGTAATTTAGAAGTCATTTCAAAATCGATTGTAGCTATCTACGTTCCAATTCTAGTTTACGACAAAACCATTAGCTCACTTCAGACCTTGGACAACGTAAACGATTTTAAAATGCGAAAAATTACGCCAAAAAACATCACATCCAAAAAAGTGTAACAAATCGTGGAAGCCAAATGAAAATGGGCATAAATCTAAGTAATGGGTAACTTTTTCGGGTAAATTTACAATTATTATTTATCGGAGGTCAACAACTAAAAAAGCGCACATAAAAAAGTACATTAAGATATTAACATTTACAGTCGTTCCGACGACACGGATGGCGTTTATCAAAAGCAACGGCCTAGTTACTCGAAAAATGATAACCCAACGTTTTCGAGATAAGTTCGGATAATGGTTTCAGAGATCCGATGCAGTCAGCAGTACTACAAACTGTCTACACGCAAAAATCATATAGAATACCAAGGTCTGCTTTTTATATTTGCATTCGATACAATAGATGCCAGACTATTAGACAGAAATGCAGTTCTCAAAAAATTACTGCAGAAAAAACACGCATATGACTAAAAGGGTTCCATTTTAAAAATTTAATTGAATAAAACATTTAGTATAAATTGACGTCACCAAGGAGTTGAATACCACATGTAGCACACAAGCAGCACTGTATATAACAATAGGTATATAGTATGAAGGATTATTTTCTAGGGTAACCCGCGTTTTGTGTAGTCTTGAAAAAGACTTATTACCTATATATACAACCAACGTTTCGGACAGACAGCACTGGAATTAAAGGAATTTTCGCCTTGTATTTCGAATTCTGTTTTGAATTGGTGGCGAGCACGCCCGTTCACTCCAGAAGACGAGATCCAATTGAAGCCTAATATGAAGCTAACTACTGAGTTTACTTTGTGTACCTATACAGTATATAGATACACATCCAAAGTGGTAGAATAAAAAATAATTTATAATTAATATGGGTATTTCTCTTTCAGGTACCTATATATTATTTAATAAATCTTCAAGCATAATTAATTCCGCTGTGCGAAAAACATAATTCGTGCAACGTCCATCACACATCAAGGCCTTGTAACAAAACCCGCCAATAAACAACGATAAATAAAGTTACTGAATAATTTAACAGAAACACGGAATTGGGAATTAATTCGAGAAATAAATATAATACGATATTTTATACACAAGGTCAGTGTATACTCTGCCGAACAAAAAATAACGAATGGATCTCGGATGACTTTTCAATTTAACATATTCCACGTTACGTCACTGCCTTTGAAATCGGGCTGATTTTGCCGAATCGATTTTTGTCCAGAAATTTGCTGACATATTTTTAGAATCTCCGACTGCGATAAATCCGATGTATGTTCCATCAGCCGCAAAAAGACTGGTTGAACTAGTCCAGTTAGTGCTGCGCAGTGGAATAAATTTCCTAGAAATCAGGTGCGCACAAGTCTCGGCCGACTCGTAAAATGTTGAAGAGGATTAAAAAAGGGTCGCCTCGATGATTTGGTCACGCGGAACGAATGAATGATGAGAGTGCAGTATGAAAGATACTGAGGACGCTAAGTTAATTAATTCGTTGTCCACTAGCTAGCTCTCTTTAAAATCATCAAGATTATACAATGGCTTAGCCTAGAATGTAGGACTGATGCACTTTATTAGAATGAAGTAAAAGTTCGCTTTGGAAAGACTTTTTATAAAAATTTTAACTTTGCTAAACTGGTTTATTAAATGTAAGGGATTATTTAAATATTATTTGAGTATACTCTTAAAAAATTGAACACACTCAAAAATATTGTGAATATTAAAGGCAAAAAATTAAATTTCAGGCGTATTCTGGTGTACATGTTAATAATTCAGATGAATGTCATATATATACACATAAAAATAAGATTGTTCCATACTAATAAATACCCGAGTCCCATTACCGGAGGCGACATCTATATACTGTTATGGGAACGACAAACTCCAACCATAGATGGAGCTATCCGTATTGCTAGTTGTATTGAATAAACTAGACAAGGTACATAAATATCGCATGCGTAAGCTTTCCAAGTTTGATAGGCGTGTGGTCGATCATGGGTGGAACCGTGAACGTTACATAGTATATAAAGAGATCACGTAAGCCAGCCAATGACAGGTCGCAAGTCCTGAATACACCCAAAAAAAGATTTCCATGTACACTTTTCCATACAATTAACTTGTATAATTTATCTTAATTGATTAGTCTATGTATTTTGTGTCGTCCCAGGATTATAAGGCTTATTCACCAGGTCGACTGCTGCCAGAGTCGCGGCCCGGCGCTGCAAAGGTGCTAGTGGAACGTGCGTGCGCCCACTGCGAAGGCTAGACGGCGGAGTTCTCAGTAGGTGAGCACCATGATTGGAGTGATGCCCGACCTTGGAAGTGATAATTAAGAGGTACACTACTATATAATTGTTTTTTCCCTGTGTGCGGGCGCCGTGCACATAATGGCCGAGCCGGGCATTGTCAGTCACGATAGAGTAACCGCAGTGTAACGCGACACGGTCCAATGCGCTCGCGCTAGGGAGAGTCACACCGCCGGTTTACCTCGTTTAAGTGAATCTCGTATAATGCCAATTATTGTCCAGACTCTGAAAGCACGTCGCACTAGGAGAAAACCCCGAGGTATCACGATCGACGAAGCTAGTGACGAGAAGAGGTCCGGGAATAGATTCTCGTCTGGGGAGACCGGCCACTTAGTTTAGCTGTATATACTGGGTTATTTGGAAAACATTAATAACCTCGCAGGACTACCTTAATTATGAGTCTAAAATGTTGAAGCTATTATGACCTAATATCAATAGATATGGAGATACGTGACATCAAAGTTGGCATTTTTTTTTCAATATTTCTGACTTATTTTTTGTAAAACGTTGGAATATCATTCACTATACTTTACAGGTAGATTCCTGCAAGTTGTAAATTGCAACGTCAATAGTTATGGAGATAAGCTACATCAAAAAGAGTTGTTTTTCACTTTTTTTTCTAATTTGACTTCTGTAAAAGATTGGACCACCATGGTAACTCATATAGAATATTATAAAATCATACAAGTCAAATAAAATGATTAAAAAATTATAGAAAAATGGCTTAATTATTGAAGCAGTCTTGGGGTAGAGTTCCAAGTCAAGTGCCGGTGGTAGCTAATTTTTTTCCGATAAATATCTTTCTAAATTATTCTCGTAATGTGTTTTAATTATCTATATTATAAAAATGTGACGTAATTTAATTTTTCAAATCATAGCTTCCTACATTCGCGGCAGACATTACTACACGCGTTACGCAAAGAAAAATAACGATGATAAATAATTAGAGAATTTGTTACGAAAGCGGGTCACCGTTTCAATCATATTTATGCGCCTGCTGAATAAAGATGAGAGACGCGGCGCTCGCCGTTCGTCAGTATTCAAATAATGAGTTTTAATTGCTCGGCGAAGGGAGCCACGGACTGGGCTGGAACTAATTGGAGATCTGCAGACTACAATGGAGGACTGTACTGGCGTTTTATTAGTAAATGCGCAGAATAAAAAATGTAGAGGGGAGTACGAGGGGAGCGTCTTGCTGGACACAAGCCACCCCCCTCTCGTATACATGTAGAGTTGTTTTCCTCAGCCACGGACGCCTCTGCTGGCTTTTGCACTCCATCGTTCATCATCAGTCCAGCTACGTGTCTGGCACAGTCGCAGTTAAATTTTGCGATATTAAATACATTAGTAAATAAAATATTAAAGAAATCCGAGGCGCTAGTTATGGGCCTACCACACGCACAAGTATCATCACACGTTTGTACACGGAATACCGTGCGTGTAGTTGGTGCTTTATACACGGTACAACCGGCATGCGCATGCAAAAGTGTGGTGGTCAAGTGGTGAACTAAAAATTAAAAATTATGGATATACAAATTCACTGACAAAACAGGAATTCATGTAAAATGTAGACTTACGCGTAACAATCCAATGGTCGAGGGTTCGAGCCTCATTCGATCAGTCTAGCGGCTCGGTTTTTTTTTTATTATTTTTATGAGACATGACACACGCTTGGTTTAATTTAAATACTGAATATACACGCATTGCATGTACTATGCGTGTCTAAAAGAAGCCATCTTGTCTACAATACGTACGTTGCAACCGTGAGATCGGGTCTGGAGAACTGTTTTAATTTATTAACCTTTAAACTAACTCTAATATGTTAAATAAAATATAAATAATTGCATGAACCTAGGTATATTTTCACCGTCATCACCAGTTAGTTATAAGCATTTGTTAAAGGATTATTTTTTGACACGCACACTTCATGAAGTGGGGACAGGTTTAATACCTTGGGATTATAAATCAATCGCGGAGGAAAAACGTGTGGGAACAGTGTCGCGCGGCTGCCGTGTCTCCACACTAAAATTATATCAATTCAACCGCTTTGGAAACGTTCAGGAAAAAGTGACACGACTTGGCCAAGTCGGCAGGAAATCTGTTTCGCCATAGCGAGCTCCGCGCTGATTTAACAAAATCTTGTGACAGGTGAAAACGGTGACGCAATCTGGGAAAAATCAGGAAAATGATACATTAATAAAGGCTTTCTAGTCAACGTTGGTCTTTAGCTGTAAAGAGTATTTTGTAAAGGTGTTGGTGTGTGAATAATAATACGAGTATAGTTGTGATGTTAGTGTTATTTACATGCTAGCATAGTGGTTGTCCTGACGAAGTGAAGTGTCATGTCTCGAAACCAGTAGACAAAAAAGCAATTTTTAGTGATTATATACTAGAAAAATGTCATTTGCATTATTAATTAGAAGGGGATTTATTTGTAAATTTGTTATTCTGTATTACTGGCAACCAATTGGTTGCCAGTTGCCAGTAATACGAATTACGAGTCAGGAAACAGAGGAATACTTATACGTCTTGAATGCGCGGAGCGAGAGGCATCTATAGAGATCCCGTCAATTTTTTCTTCAAACAACATCAAACACATTAGGTACATCATTTGGCAACAAAATAATTACATTTTTTATTTCACCACCAGCTGTGCATGTATCGAGGAAGGCCCTTTGCGGGGAAGCGCAAAATTCCACCATTTTGAAATTTTCAAAACAATTTGTTGGTGAAAAATCTTAGCCAATGGATGCCGTAAACATAGATAATAAAACGAATTTTATATTTGCAATAGCCTATTTTTTGGAGTGTTTTTGAAACCTCAAGGAGACGTAACACCTTGAGGACACCGTCCGTGTGCCGGAGACAAGGAGCGCCCACGGAGGCCGGGTCGGCGACCGGGCGACATGGGCTGCAACACAGGCGCGAAACCCGCCCGGCCGCTGCTGAAAAGGAGAGTGGAGACAGACAGACTGGCCCACCAGCCTAGCCCAACACGGCCCGCCGGACGTGCGTCGCGGAAGAAGAGTTTCTTCCCTGACGCACTTTTTGAGATGGGATGGATCTAATAGTCAGCGGAGATTACTACAAACCAGCCCTGATATTTAAATATTAATTAATTAATAATGTATGTGATTACTAGTCTAGTGGTAAAGACGCTTACCTAGTGATACAGAAGATCACAAAAGAGTCCTATATTCTTAGCACAATACTTAGGATAGTTTGAAAATAGTAACAACTTTGGTGTGTTCGGTATACGCATCTCTATTTTTTTTAGTAAAAATAAAAATATGAATAACTGTTCTTTCATATTGTATACACTTGATTAAACGTCGATTAGATGTCGTGATCCATACTGATAAAATTAATACAATTTTTTACAATTATATTTATTGGAACACCGATTTAATATATCTTGTAGGTTTGGTACCTACTTGCGATGTTAATTTTATTGGTAGATAAGCTGAAGAGTACCTACTCAAGTTATAAAAATATAATAAACGTGGTTTTTTAGTAGATGGGTAAATATAGTGGTGAAAACAAAGTAATTTGTGTTTTATTTTAATAATAATGTCACCACAAAGTTCAAGCCTTCATACAGAAGAAGAAAACATATTCTTCGAACAGTTAATAAACCAAATCAAATAATTTCAATACCTATAAAAATCAATGTAGACCTTCTCCAACCAGTATAGATACTCTAAAATTAATATTTCTATATGTTGGTTTAGGATATATACCCACCTACGTAATTTTTTAAGAATAAATAGAAATGCTAGCAGAGAATACGTGTCACATCAATATTCTTACTATTTTCAAACTAAGCTAAACGCTTGTGATATGAAAATAGGACTAAATTGCTAGTCTGTAGTGAGGTTCGAACCCGCGACCTTTGGATCACGAGGCGAGTGTCTTAACCGCAAGACCAACAAGCTACTCGCATCATTTGAAAAATATTGCTATACAAATATGAACCATGTTGTCACCTAATACAGCCATGTTACTTTAGGGTTGGGTGTACAAAACACCATCGCTTTGAGAAGTTAGAAGTCTTTGGTTTCCTGAACAGCTCTGATGGTCCTACGAACACATGTAACACATTGATTAAGGCGGCACATTCACTGCAAATGCATATTTCGGCGTTTTTTTATATGAAAATGTGGGTTTTTATTATTCATTTACATCAGAATTTATACTCTAGACAGCATTTTTTTAGAGCAATAATTTAGATAGAACCTTTGTTATTATATAAAAGTAATAAACTGGACATTATTTATAATAATTAATAATATATAAGCATTAATCGACAGGCAGCGGCCAAAAAATCGTTTTTAGTATCCTAGGCGGCGCTAATTTTTTATGAATGATAAGTACGCATAATATACGTATAAAGTTTACTTCATTATCTAGAACTTTTACTCAGAAAATCAAATAAAGTTATAATGTTTTAAATTTGCAAGAAATTTTTATGTTTTTTGTTGATTTTAAAACGATTTTAAACAGTATCTTGTATTTATTCCCGTATTTTGATGCTCTACTCACTTAATAAAAGTTAGTTTTTTAAATAAAAAACACCGTAATTAATATTTAAAAATAAAAATTCCAAAGTATGAAATGCGCCAATAAATGTTTTACAATTATATTATAATAGTTTATTACTTTTACACAATAACAAAGGTTATTGCCCTAAAAAAAATTGCAGTCTAGAGTATACATTCTGATATAAATGAATAATACAAAAACATTTTCGTAAAAAAAACGCCGAAATGTGCATTTGCAGCGGATGTCCAGCCTTAAATCAATCGCGATGACATAAGACGAGACATAAATGAGCGAATACGCCGAACGACGGGCTCTCGATGGACACCGCGCCGACAATGAAAGTAAAACTTTCGGCGGAGCGCTCCTAAGTTTTTTGTGTCAATGGCGCGCGCGGGAAAAGGCGATAATTTGAGCGGGAAACGCGCGCCGCCTCCGTTTTGAAACGCCGCGGCCCGGAGCGGAACGGCCGAGGGAAAACTAATTTGCGAAACTAAATAATAAATAGGCTTTGGAAAGAAAGCGAAAGTCGAACGCGTTCGTTATCACGCGGCTCGACATTTGCCCAACGCGACTGCTGGACGTTGCCGAAACTGAACTAGACAAGCGAAATGACATAACACGGAGAAACTCGCGATAGACACATAGTTCAAGTCCGTTTTCGTATTAAAAAAATCCCGTTTCTAGAGATAGATCGATGAAAAGGGTACGCGGCTCGAGATGCACATAGGACATTATTAATAATAATAATAATATTGGATTATTTATATAGCGCCATTTTTGTGAAAATTTCACCTCAAGGGCTCTTTACACACAAAAAATTCTTACATACTAAAATCATAGAATAACAAAATGAGAAATAAAATGAAAAAGAAAAAACAAAAAAAACAGCTCAAAACATAAAATAGTAAAAAAAAACGTTAAAAACAACAATATTAAAAAGGTTCTGGGAAAGATTTTGTAAACAAGTGCGTTTTAAGTCTTTTCTTAAGCAAATATGAAAGAGCAGCCGATGATGAACTATAAGACGCCATTTAACTAGCCCAAGGACTTAAAAATTTTAAAAAAAATGGACATTGAACGATGTTTGAAATATTATATAGAGTTAGTGAAGTTTATTTTATCCAAATCGAAGAGTTACTCCGTCGAACAAATGTGCGATCGGTATACAGTAGTTGTACCATAGGAGCAATATTTATTGTGTAGCGCAATTGTTGAGCGATAATGTGACTACCGCAACAATATTTAGTTCAATTTGTCGGTTTTTTGTATCTTCCGCATCAAAAAAGGTGTCATTTTCAGGATACGCAGAAATACGATTTCAAGATACTACAAGATGGCCTCCCAGAGTTCTGAAATGGAGACCTTGGGAAAATAAAAGAGGCATCGGAAGACCTCAAAAGAGATGGGCCGATGATATTGTCGCTGTGGGGGGAAAGAAATGGCTACAATTAGCCAACAATAGGGAAGAATGGAAAAATAAGGAAGAGGCCTATATCCAGCAGTGGAAAGACGAAGGCTGATGAAGAAGAAGAAGCAGAAAACGAGGCTGAACTTAAAGGCATTGAATTCTAATTTACCGCCACGTGAATAAAATCTAGATATCAGAAGCGTTATTCTAAAAATAATAATTAATTTGTAATAAATTATAGTTTAATCAACAACAACGTGTTCTATAAGAATCGATTTACCATTATTACTTAGTAATTAATGGTCACTTGCGATGCGAGTAGCTAGACTGGAATAATTCCGAGATAATTACAATAGCTTCAAGTCACGCCTCTTATATTTTTCTGAATAACAAATTACGAGTTACCGAGAAAAGTGTTGTATCTACTTATTATATTACGAATATAAAATAATTGTAACGCAGTAAAGTGCCATATTGTAATGATATACCACGCAATAATTTCCGCTCTCGGAGTTTCTGGAAAGTATTCAAACACCAGTGTTAATAATTTTATACAGCTGTCAAACCTGACAGCTTTAACGTATATACGTAACAACCTACAAACTTTGATGAATCACGATATTCTATTCAAATAACTTATAATACCAGGCAATATTATAATCACAGATAGCCCACAATATACAGCATAATTACCATGATAACAATTTTATTTAATGCCTTTAAGACGCATGCTGCATTACAAGCACTCAAAATCAAGGAGAGAGATTTTATGGACATCCTGCAAGATGAGAAGATGGCCTGGAGAAGGCTGAATTGGTGAGCCAAGATCCCTCACTCGTTGGACAAGTGGAAAAACTAAAGGGACTTCTCTGGTGACAGCGCTAAGATCTGCAGGATGCCTGAAAAGATGGAGAAGAATAGACAAGGAGTCTTGAAGATTACGATCCACGATCATGAGTGACCGGACTTGGATGAGGGTAGATCAATGACCCACTCCCACTCACCTTGAAAATATAAATAAATCTTTATTTATATGTACAGACGTATCAGTATAAATTGGCGTGCGAGGGAGGGCGTCCCTGTCGCGTAACAGAAGTTGCCAGGGTGTAAATTTTTTACACAATACATAATGTACAGAATGTTCGGTGACCGGTGTCAGAGCCTATAATAGAAATTTGGTCGAGCAACACTAAACTTCGCAAAACTTTAATACTTCATTGGCAATTGTTCTTGCACCATCCCGGACTGTTTTGGACATAATAATTCAGTTACCGCTGGGTGCGGGCGGGGTGGGTTTTAGTTCCAAAGTCGCCGCACGCCAATTTACGTTGGGCAAGATATACAACAAGCAATTCGCAACCTAAATGGGATTTGGTAGAAAAACTACGATTATGGTATTGATGTTCTACGTTATTTATTATAATGATGAAAGTGAATATAAAATAGTTTTGATGACATTCTTCGCAGTCGGTTGATATTTACTAGGGGAATTTATATAAAATGTGTTTACAATCCCGACGCGGGCTGATAGTCTAGTCATTTTATTAGCACCGTCCCGTGTTGTCGCTGGAGCTATCCGCGAAGTGTTTTGATTTAATCGACGTCTCGGAACCTGTCAGCGACCGGATCCAGCACATACAAGTTTGGAAGTAGCATCCACAAAGACTCGATATTCAACTCGCCAAACGAGTGTTGTGTTACACACGCACTATTGCCTTGGTAAGCAACACGTAACGGATCCGCCGAACAAGAGGTCACTACATAAACCGAAGGCTCAAGTAAAAAAGGCAAAATCGAGCGCAGCGTAAACGCTCTATCGAAACGTTACTTTTCGAGCGTGTTGCTGGTGAGCAGATACTCGACTCGTTTCCGGATTGGTTCGAGATCTACCTTCTTACGACACGCATACATTTAAGACGAGAATTGTGTTTTATCGCTGGCTTCGCCGTCATAGGGTGTCGAGAAAATTTAAGCCACTCTTACTTTCTAATAAAAAAAAATACTGGCGCCAAGACGACCGATGATAGAGTGGGACAGAAGGGACAAGTCTATAAAAAAAAATAATGCAGCTTTGGCCGAGGCATTTTGACCGGTTGTTCGACCCGTCAAAAATTCTAGAATTGTAGAACTAACAACCCTTGACGAATGAACGAAAATAATTTATGATCAGTAGACAGCTTTGTATACCTAAATAAAAACTGCCTATTCAAGGCAGCACCCAATATGTCCGTCTATGTACAAATGGTACAAGTAAACAAATAATAAAGTATTTAATTGTTCAAAGTACAAAATATATATCTGGTTTGACATACAGTAACATTTTACGATTTAGATTAAATAAAACATATTTTAAAAATAATATAAAGTTTGAGCCATTAAAATCAGCCACACTGAGCCAATGCTATCCAACTGGCTATTTGAAAGTTAATTTGCTGTACGACATCATCCTGCCAGCGCAGTTTTAATCTTAACCTTGAAGATAAAACCCTTTTTCACACGTGAAAATAAAATCAAAGTTGTTTTTTAGTTCTACTTGAGATTTTGTACCTCTTTTTAAGGCACATGAGTGCATTTTTAATGTAACCATTTTACATTCCACAACTTGTATTTAAATTAAAACTATTTAAAAGAACTGCTTTTATATCATTTTGAGAATTAAATTAAATTTTTGTATGACACGATTCTAAGAAATAATCAATTAATAATAATAAAATAAAGAATGGTAATGCATATATGGAAAAGGATAGTTGTACATTTTGATATAAATGAGAAAGAAATGACACAGCATTATTCTGTTTTTTTTTAAAGTCTAGTTAATACTTATTTTCGAACACTTAGTGATTTGGATGAAATAATGCGGTATTTCCAAATTCCTATCTCAGTTTCGTCTGGTTTGTGTCTTCTCGGGTAGCATGCAGTGTTATTACGACCTTTCTGGCCGACGTTTCGCCGGCCGATTGCAGGGTCTATCATCAGGGCTGATGTGCAACACATCAGCCCTGATGATGGACCCTACAATGGGACCAATGGGGTCGGCCAAAAAGGTTATTACACGGCATAATACCCCAGAAGGCACAAACCAGAAGATTCTGAGTGGCCGTGAAAACCTAAGAACATTCTATTCCTATCTCAGTTGCTTTCTGCAACGCCAATCCTGTTGATGGTTTGATCCATATCCCTGATGTGTCTATAACAAAGAAAAGATCATAAGTTTTGATTCTGTCGTAAATATTTAATTTATTGTTATTATCGTTCACCGGCCAAATATTCCGCGAAAACTCCTACTAACATTTTCTAAATGCTTTACAAGAGTACAGGGGAATACAAGCGTAACGTACAATAATACCAGTATATTAAAAGTATATTCAATGTATATTAAAAGTCATCAGGTGTTTGCTGCCCTTGAGCGACGTGAATCATGAATCACGATGATGGACCTCGCAATAATCTCGTCACATTATATACGTGTCGGAATAAATCATGGCGCACGTCTCATTCTGACCGGCGAGCAGTACCTTCCGGACCACCTGATGTCGGCGGTACTCGGAGCTGTTTCGTCTTCCAGCGAGAGAACCGGTTTTGCAGCCATTTAACAATCAGTGTGTTAAAATGTCATTAGTGTCTGCACTGCACGCTGCGTGGGCTTTGTGGAAGGCGAGCTGCAGACGAAACCTACCCTGTAACAAAACGATACAGGCCCCAACACGATGTCTATTTGAAAACGATTTGCAAAAAACATACTTTTTAGCTCTCGCACATATGGTGGAAAGTTCTTCGTAGGTGAACATATTACAGTACCGCTCAACACGTCTTGCTCAATTTTACTATACAATCTCCCTTCTTCTCATTTTAACAAGGTTGTTATATTGGGACATAGAATAGACGGGACGCACGCGTTGAGACAAATCTGTCAAACGTAAAAAATTGATGAAGTGACCATGTTATACAAAAGCGGTCAAGACATGAAATTGTATTATTTCTCGATAATAGAATGGCTGATATAATCGAACGTATTCTGAAAATGTTATCTTAAAAGTGTTATTCTTACACTTAATAGACAAGAATAAAAAAAAAATTAACGATACTTCGATGTTAGTTTCTTTCAGTTTCTACTTGAGAGAGTGAGACAATGCGACGCGAGACATGGCGGTTATCCGTCAAACGTCAAAATATATATACGAGTCCAACGCGACACAGACAATTTATTTTGCCATAATTTCACATCATGACGTTGTGGGAAAAGAAATTAATAAGTGCACACGAATTAATCTTTTTTCTATAAGCTTTAAATACAGCATTAGTACTTATTTCATGTAATTTTAGTCAACAGAGAATTGTGAAGTTACGTTTGCGAGGAACCCATTCGATGCTGTCAGAAAAGACCGCCTGGATAAAAAGCCACCACTGCAGAGATTGCAGACATCGGACACCGCAAATAAAGATATTTAATTTGAGAGAGATTTGTGAAAATATACAAATCTCCTTATTGAGTACGACGAACACCGACTTACACCTACACCTATGATTCATCTCATAAATTTTTAATTTTTATTATCGTCTATTAAGTGTTGGGATAACAATCTTAAGATCCCAATATTGCTATTGGCACCGGTATAAAAATCTAAAATCTTGTATACTTAATATCAGATCCACTTGATGAAGCCCTTAGTAAGCCCTCATTGTGGTCCTTAGAATCTTCTTGAACAAATATAGTTTTTCAAATCTGCTGTGTGAGACGCAGCGAGACGAAATTCAAAATAGCGCAATAGACGCGTGAAGGATTCGTCGCCTTGACCGTTTGACATTTGCTTTACAAACCGGATCCCGAAGATAAGGCTGATTTGCATTTTTTGTAAATTTGAAAAAACGTGCGCGCGCACGGTAGGTGCAAAAGGTTAACGTCGAGACGGCCGCCATATAAAAAATGCCTATCTGTAATGTACAATCGTGTGTGGACGTATGAATCATCACTTTTTACCTGTCAATGATCTTCTCTTTTACTGATGCTATATTTAGAATCGCATAAAAAATAACTTAATTAGTTTTAACTTCCAAGCTGATTTACCCGTTGGCGTGGTGGTAAGATAATATTTAATTAGAAAAACCACGAAAATACTATCGTACTAGCCGTATACCCGTGTATATGTATATTGTACGTGTAGTACATTTTTGACGGGTCGCGGATATGCGGTGGTGGCAACATGGTGGTTACAGGAAGTCATGACAGACAGATGACGAAATTATTATGTTTGATTTACTTGCAGAAAGAAAAAGCCGAAAATCAGATCAAATAATGCTCCAACAGCAATTAATTCAATCAAAATATTCACTCGCAGAATACGCCAGTATAAAACTATTTGAAATGGGTTAAATTTATTTATTTAAATTAGTTGATTCGAAAATTCAGAGAAGTTATTAATTGGTTTTCATACTTTTTTCTCGTGTACTGCATTGAAAAAGACGCGATGCAGGCAGGATCGGTTTAAATGATTTAGTAATAATTAAGCACGGGTATATTGTTACTAGTTTTGTCAATGATCTATTTTAAAATATTATTAAAGCGATTAGCCAAACAAAAAGTGTAAAAACTCGCGGATTATTAAATAAACAAAAACACGCACGAAACAAAGGTGATGGCGTTTATTTATAAACTCAAGGTTTCCCTCGACACATATATTTTCTGCCCACGATGTCGGCTTCTTCTGCACACAATTCTAGAACCTTGACCAAAATGAACGAGTAAAATAAAACCCATTAAAAAATGAAAACAAAAAACTCCGACATCTACCTGGATAAGGTTTGACGACGCTGTTTCACGGCTTATCGTCTGCACGTCTGTAGAGCTCCCAATAGTAAAATCGTTATTTTCGGAAGAGCGTAAAAAAACAGAACTAACGATTCTAACTGATAGATAATTTAAAGGTAATAAAATAAAAAAATAAAAATATATATATATTGCGCCAAGGAGGTCTGGTTGTACGGGCGCTGAGGGCGACCGTGCGAGACCACAGCACCGCCCCGGTTCCAGACGCGCGGTGGGAGAAAAACCCGACAACTCTTCAGCGGGGCACTCCTCGGAGGACACTCCATTGTCCGGCAGTGGCCGTGGCCAATGGGCGCATTGTTCGGAAAAAATATGTTATCATAAACGTGCATTTAAACGGCTGTTTTTGGTTACGTATTAATTCAACAAAAGGAAGTGACCAAGCGTGTACCATTGGGCAATTCGGTCAAGACCGTTCGGGTATCCGCAAATTTGCGCGACGCGCTTCGGCTGCCATGCCGCGAGGTGATGCGACGAGTGGAACGTGGAAGACGCACGGTACGCGATGGGGAATTGTGCCCGAAAATACGCTCATTTTGTAAATGCACCGCCTCGGGAATAAGATATCGAAACTCGTTGATATTTTTCGTTGCAGGAGCATAGGAAAATATGGACTGATTTTTTTTCTCTCCTTGAATTTCTAGCGTTCTAATTTGTATTTTACTCCGTATTATTTATTTTATTTTTTATAGCTTATTTTGGTTTTTCATTATAAAACGTGTTTTATGTTAGGTAGGTATATATTATAAAAAATTATTGCACTTTAAATAGTTGTAAAAGCCCACCAGGGCGTTGATAATAAATTTTTAAATATGTGTATAAGAATGCTATGCTAGAAACGAAAATACAATACATAGAAAGGAGTGTAACCGTAAGGTATAAAACGAATGTTGCTTTTGAGCGCAGGCATTTAATGGTAACTTGCCGTACAATGCAAGATCAGCGCGCACAATGGAACAGTTCTGGTACTAGCGGTGATTTATGGAGATTAAGGCTGTTGGTATACGACGAATGCAAGTAGATTGAATGCGGCTGAACTTATTTCGCTGGAGGGCATGTGCGACGATTTGACCTCTTTGTGAAAGAGTGAATAAAGACCAAACCAGATGTAGTGACAGAATTAGACAGGATTTCTTAGATGACACCATCGAGTGGAATAAAAAGAGAATGGTCTTGTTAAAGAAAGGTGGCGGTTCGCGTCGCGACCGAGACAGGAGACCGCGACCGACGTCAGAGACACTTGTCTCGGTCTCTTCATCATGTACTGTGCGTCGAGACCGAGACCGCAATCAAAGCTACCATTCTTCAGTATCGTAGAGTCTGTTGTGTTGTACTGTCATTAATTTTCACTGCAATGGAAAGCCAAGTTGGGTTACTATTGGAGGAAGAAGATGACGATGATTTGCTCTTATATTATTACATATTACAAATCGAAGAAAAGATTTCCGATTAACGAATATTCAACTAGAGGCCAGGAAGGATCATTTTCGCTATTGGTGAAGAATCACCATTGTTTTATGACAATATGTTCGGGATGTATTTTCGACTAAATAAAACACAGTTTGATCGAGTATTGAATTTATTGATAAAGAAAACGCTTATAAAAGGAAAAATATCGTTGAAAGAAAAATTGGCACTAACTCTAAGGTAAGTTTGCTAAATCACGGAAATTGTTCTGGTGAATTCGTTGCTCAAAATGTTTTGAAATGGTTCACTAGAAGTATTTTGTGACTGGCGAGATGATATATTTTCGTCTCTGTAGTCTAGTTGTGCGTTATATATCAGAGGGTACTTCACAGTCTTCGTCAGAAAAGGCAGTCATTTTTTACAATAAAAACACGTCCGTCTCGCGGTCTCTTGTCTCGCGTCGCGGTCTCCTGTCTCGGTCTCGCTCGCGAACAGTGACTCACATACGAAATCATGCAGTCAAGTAGGAGTCTCGGTCTCCCGTTTCTGTCGCTGGTCGCGGTCTCCTGTCTCGGTTGCGGCGCAAACTGCCACCTTAAAGCGAGTGTAATAACATCTGCTACAAGCACCGCCAGGAGAAGGCGCATGTTCCCGGTGTCGCTGAAGTAAACAAAAGTATCGTAAAACGGAGAAATTACCCGGCGGGCCTCGGAGACCGTGCGATATTCAATATGCAGTAAAATCGGGCGAAACAAAAACAAGGAGCGCGCCGAGCCGGCCCGAGCAATAAAGCCCCCCGCCGAACGCGGCCGAGTCGGTAATTGCTTTATTTTTCCTCGCGGGTACCTGCTACCTGTTACCCGGGTGCGCCTGGCACCGCGTGGGCGCGGCCCGACCGGTTCCCGGAGAGAACCGAAACCATTATTTCAGCGATTACTTCAGTTTGCATACTCGTTACTTTTTACAGATATTATTACGCGGCCCGGGGACCCGATTTTTTCGCCGCGTTCGTTTACGTAATTCGCTTTGGTGCACAAAGACCTTAAATAAAGCATGATTACACGAATCAGTATTATGATTTTATTGATTTATTTTATAAGATATGAGTTGACCTTTTTTTTTGTACCTGCGTTGTCTTCAAAACATAATGGTCTATTAAATATATATTTAAACCTCTCAGTCCAGAAGATTCTGTTAACACAATCGAGAAAAACACGTGTACAATAAGATTATGACGAGCGCGCTAAAGATGCGTATTCATTCAAAAGGAAAACACGGACGCGCTAATTCAGCGAAAGGTTAAAGACTCGCTGAGAATCATCCGCAATAATAATGCAAAACGCTTCAAGAGATCTTGTACACTAGTCGAGACAAATTAAGTACAATAACATATCGCTCGCATCGATACATTTATTTCCCCGGCCTTTTTCAGGACCTTGTGGAACACCGCGAGTCATCGCATTTGTTGTAATCGTCTGTCAACTGCGGAGCATGCGCCGGGTCTGGAAGCGGCTCCGTGACTGCGGTTTTGAGGCACAATAAAAAAAGCCAGCAGTCAGTCTGGTTTACAATTAAGAGTTCTGCGTTCGGCTCGGGCTGTGGACGGGGGTGGAGGGGGGGAGGGGGAGGAGAGGGAGGAGGGAGCGGTCCGGCCGGTAAGGCAATAGGTGACCCCGCCGGCGGGGCGATGCTCGCGCAGAACAGACTCCGGATCTTGAGGAAGATATTCGTGGGAGCAACAACTGGAACTCAGCCGGTAAATAATAGCGACTTGATAAAAAAAATTCAGAATGCAAAACATGCTGAATTGTTTGATATTTTATTGAATGACGAACTAGTTGAGACCGCAGTGGTGGATTGGCAACCCAAGACAGCCGAGGTTTTTTGGAACAGGCCCCATTCACAATATTTAAAAGAAGTAATTAATAGTTATGCAACAAATACGAATACGAATATTCGTATTCGCCGGATAATAGATATTTACCGAATATTCGTATTCGCCGAATATCATCTCACGAATATAAAAAACAAACAATTTATAACTGAACACAATGAAATTACGGTTTGCCTGTGCACCGTGTATCCGAACACACCTACGTACTCTATCATCGGGGATTCCCCTAACATGAAATGAATGGATTTGTTGAGTTCTCAAGTTGTCAATTGTCACAGCATAAATGAGTTATTTCATCTAGTTTCGTTGGGTTATTAATAAGGTTAGGTACTCATTTCATGTAGTTTTTGTTTTGTAGTACGTATTGTTCGTTCCATTTTATTTCCATTGTGTGTAAAAGTGTTAACTCTTATAAAATTATTTCAAATTAAATCTAATAACATGACCTCTCGTAAGCGTGAAAAAAGTGATATTTATTTTCGACCGCTGGGAATGTACAAACGGATAAAAGAAATGTTGTGCTTTTTGAACAAAAATTTGCCAGTGGTAAATTTTAATTATTAAATCTCTTATTAAAAAAAGGAAAATCTTGTTGAATTATTCGTATTCGTATTCGCCGAATAGTAGGCTTGATATTCGTATTCGTTGTATCACTAGTAATCAAGGAAATAACAAAACATTTTTTTAAATAGCACATAATCTCTCTTTAATTAGCATAAAAACTCCTAGTCTTATTGCCAGCAGAGGTACATCGCAGTCTGCAGACAAATATCATTATAACGATATTTATGTGATCGTATTATATTTCTCGACATTCTGATTATATGCGAAAGAAAAACGCTACTTCAGCTGGGAAACAATTTGATATTCTGTATGTTTAAGTATTCGCAACGGCGGAATTTGACCTGTATTTTTTACTCCACCCGCAGTCAATTGTTCTCTACTTGTATATTATTTTAGAAAAATAAGCGGTTCACTGCAGGATTAAATAAATGTTTTTTCTCTAAATCTAAGCCATTGACCTATTGATGCTGTTCAAATACGCATTCGCTCTTCGTGCAGAAAAAACTTATTACTAAGCAAATAATATAATTCAAACACTCGTGCAGTTGAGCAAACACTGCGCAAATAAATTATTCATGTTTTTAGAAGGTTAAAAATAGGAGAAAAAACAAGATAAAAAAACATTCTAGAATACGTATCAACGTTTCAGAGGGGACGAGAAGTACATCAGCGCGGTTATCAAAAAACGTCCAAATATAATCAAAACAAAATGCTCCACCAGCCGAAGAGTGGCATCTTGCTCGCATCGGCGAGATCCCCTTCGTCCGGTTGGCCTTGAAGCTGGTAATTAAATCATTGACCTGCAAGCTGGCCAGAAATTGAGCGCGTAAGAAGCTGGAAATCATCTCGAATAATTTATCGCCGCGAGATTCGAGTTTTTTGCGCAGATTAAGCGGTGATTGGTCGTTGATTGCTTTCGCATACATTGCGTCGGCGGCAAACGACGGCCAGTGGAACTCGCCAGCGCGATGGGCGACACGAGCAGACGCAGCCTTGAAGAGATTCGCAAAAATAGATATCATACATGGTTATCACATCACTAACAAGAGCTAAATAGGCAAACTAATATCTGTAAGCATTCGTCAATACAACACACAATGATGATAAAATCTTGCGCGCGAATAGTGAATTCAATCCCGTTATCAGTCATGTGATTACTTACGATTATGTTATAAAAAAGATCAGTAATAAAATATAATTTAATTAAGCAAGTAAAGAGTCTTAACCTAACCATCTCGCCGTTTCCCCGCAGGGTTAGGCAGAGGATATAACGCCATATTCTTCTATCTTGGCACACCACTTTTGCTTCGGCTACATTCGTACATCTTCTCATGCAAATTTTACGGTTTTTGAGGCTTTTAACAGGGCCATCCTCAAATAAATGTAGTATCTGATCGTGCCAGGTCTTTTGCGGACGCCCTCTATTCCTGTTGCACTTCTAATTTGTTCATTTCTCACTCTAGCGACCAAAAATTTTCCAAGCTTCTTAGCGACCACATTTACACGGCATTCAGTCTACTTTCATTCCTTCTCTGCCGATTCCGTGCTTCACTTCATACGTAACAAATTTAATTGTGAAACAATTTTATTATAATAAATAAATGTTTCATCATTAGTCTTGTATCAAAGTATGGAACTATTCCGACATATTAATCCAAAAACGTCAAAAAAAAAGTTATCATAGAGTACTACATTTTCCCTTTTCACTTTCACACACATCGTCAAGAAGGCTCATCGATTGTCGAAGGTTCTATCAGGAACGACCTTTGGTATATGACCTAACTGAACATACTACACCTTATGATGTTCGTATTGCCAAAACTATCTAATAGTAAGACTAACATTAATTATGTATATTCTCTCTTATCCATCTCCAACCCGATATAATTGATAAATATTATGAACTTGATAGTTTAAAAAAATAATGCAGTAACTAAAAAATAACAAAACGTGATGAAAACAGTTACAGAGGGAATACAAGAATTGTTGTTGAGTTAAAATCAAAATCGTGCCGGATGTGCAAACCGTGATAGATTTGTATTAATTTTTCACAATGACCTTGAGAGATGACTAAAAGGAAATAATAACTATTATTTTATTCATAGGCCAGTAGATAAAAATGGGCTAGTAATATAGCGGCCAGGAAGGAGCCAAACGTATAGATGAATATTAATTTTCCGATAAAAGAAAAAGCGTGCCATATTTAAAACTCTAACCGCAGTAATTCTGCCGAAGTGTGGTAAATAAGTTGGATATAAATCTACAATCTACTTTCCAAACTACACCCGATAATTATTGCGCAACCACAAATTACTTATCCCTTTCGATTTCAATTACAGATATTATAACTTATGTAGATAGAGTTTCAACACTGCGCTGCAATATTGCTAGCTGATTTTACTACTTCCAGTGGTGCAGTTTTAACGTGAAAGTAGCATTTTGTGGCATTTAATTTAAATTATAACTCATTTTTATAATAACAACCACTAGCAACGCAATCACTTATATAATAAACTCGCTGCAAAAATCGCCAATAAAAATAAAGTTTGTATTAATAATACACATAGATGGAAGACGTGGGGAGGCATTAGATGGATGGTATCAAGACTGGATGCAAAATTAAGATTCGATGGTGTGGAGGGAATTGAAGAAGGCAGAAATCAACACCTGTTCTGCTTGGAAGACGCCCATGTGCAGCTGTGGACTTCGACATGCTGATGAAGATACAATAGTGTAGATATCATAATTCTGACACAATTTCATTGTTGAAACATATTAATGAAAAAATGGAAACCTGCATCACAATCGAACTCAGACATACAAAACAAAATTATCGTCTGTTTGTTGGATATGTTAGACATAAACATTGTAAAAATTTTAATGACAGTTAGAGGATACCAAGATTATAAAAAGAGGATGTTTTTATGGTATTATATTCCATGATTGGTAGAAGCCTTTTCATTTGAGAAAGACCATCGAATTAGTATGTGTAAGCACAGCTTTCACATAGTAATTTGATTGTCTTTCTTATATGGAAAGAGGTCTGTCTCCATCGGACCTAACTTAAATTTGCTAATTAACTGTAGTAGAAAAAAATTTATTCAAATTTCAGCACAGTTTTAATCATTTTATGTGACTGATTTTAAAGCCAATGAAATTTTAACATTCGAGAAAAATTGCTTTCATGATATTCTACGTCTTACAAAAGATAAGTTAGAAATAATTAATATAAATTAACTTTGTTTAAACCACTTATTTATTGAAAAAAATCAACAAATAAGTGGTTTAAACAAAGTTAATTTATATTAATTATAATTATGTTACCACAAAATAAATTTGCTACATTTGAAGAAGAAAATAAGTTGAAATATTGAAAAAAAGATGCAAACTTTGGTGTAACTTATTTCCTTAAATTTTGACATTCACGTAAAATGTAAAGATTTTTTTCTATTCGAAATTGAATGAATACTTCCCTGAAGTTGTATAGTCATTAAAAAAAACCAAGTTGTTAGGGTTACCATATAACATTATGATTAATCTCCCAATTCGACAATTTTTTAATGCGAGTGTTCTCTCAACAGCGTTGTGCATGCGGCGTGGAGTCCACACAAAACCAAGTCACTGCGTCTGGAGACCAGAAGATTAGATGAAATATTGTTACTACGTTTAAACTGTAATATAATATCATTAATATAAACAAAACACACTTGCAGATCGCAACCGCGGGCGTAGTCCAGAGAATGGCCAGCTAATTATTGTAAAAAATTACGGCGTAACAATAAATCGCGAACTCTCGCGGGCCATCGGTGACCTTGCTGGACCCGACCTCGGCGCGGTGCAGCGCTCTCGGAGACACCTTCCACCTCCCGTACTAGGAAGCCGGAAGCCGGAAGGAGGATACCGCCGCTTCCGGCTCGCCGCCGATCGACCATCTCGGGCGTTCTCAAAGCGCCGCCGGCAATAATGATCGGAAGTCGCTAAAATAAAGTGCAGTCTGATAAACTCGATTCCTTTGTTTCGCTGCGTAGGTATCTATCTACCTATGTGCGTACTTTGATTTATTCGTTTGCTTATTCGCATAACTTATTGCGGTTCGCAATAAAAATATCGCGGTTGATGGTAATACATATTACAGTGGGCACCTATACGACACGAATGGCGTTCTCACTCGCTAGATAATGACGTTTGCCTCTATCAGACTTATCGGCATTTTTATTGCGAATGAAATGCATTCGAGATTTATAAACAAAAAGTAAAATGAAAATATTCCATTACAAAATATGTGGGGTATATAAGCAAAGACAGCAATGTCTAAAAAATTAAAAAATATTATCGAGGATTACTAATTTTAAATGATAAGTAATTGAATGTTACGGCGTTTACCTTGTGGAAATCCATTATGAATAAATAATGAAATAAAACAATCAACTTTGTTTTTTTTCCACTTATATTTAAGCCACTTGTTTCACTACACGTTTCGGAAACGTCCGTTTCCTTCATCAGGTGAATTAAGACTAAGTCTTAATAATAAGTGGCTTAAATATAAGTGGAAAAAAACAAAGTTGATTGTTTTATTTCATTATTTATTAATTTTAAATGTACTGAATTCTAGATTTCATGTATCCTATCCCTTTCCTTTAAATTTTTGGGCTCTGTTTTCTATATAATCTCGAATTCAGTACAATTTAAATTAGTAATCCATTAATTTTTTTTTTTGATATCGCTGCCTTTGCTTTTATAACCCCACTTGTGAAAAAGAAGGGGAAACGTAGATAGGCGAACCACTGTGGTTCTGGTCGATAACAAAACTAACATCTGCGAGTATTAGACACATTATATGCTTAGTACATAAGTGTTTATTTTCTCATCGAGTACATAACACATACGATAAGATATAGTTTTTCGTAGATACCTAACATAAACTACGAAGATAATTTTCTTTAAATTGCATTTAAAATTAGTGATGCAACGAATACTACTTCCACGAATACGAATATCAAACCTACTGTTTGGCGAAAACGAATAATTCAACGCGGTAATAAATAATCTTCTTTTTTACTAAGAGATTTAATAATTAAAATTTACCACAGGCAAAGTTTTGTACAAAAAGCACAACATTTGTAACTTCTCAGGCGTTAGACAATTTCGTTTATCCGTCTGTTTGTACATTCCCAACTATCGAAAATAAATATCCTTTTTACGCTTACGAGAGGTCGTGTTATTAGATTTAATTTGAAATTATTTTATAAGAGTTAACACTTTTACACACAACGGAAATAAAATGGAACGAACAATACGTATTACAAAACAAAAACTGCGTGAAATGGGCACCTAACCTTATTAATAACCCAACGAAACTAGATGAAAGAACTCATGTTACGCTGTGAAACAAGTAACAATTGACAACTTGAGAAGTCAACAAATCCATTCATTCAATGTTAAGAGAATCCCCGATAATAGAGTGGGTTGGTGTGTCCGGATACACGGTGCACAGCCAAACCGTAATTTACGTTGCGCTCAGCTATAGTTTGTTTTTAATATTCGTAATGATATTCGGCGAATACGAATATTCATATTCATTGCATTACTATAACCAAGTGAATTCCTTAAAAATGCATTCATGATTACACGGGCAAACTGATTTTACACCTTTAAATATAAAGTATTAGTAGTTTAAATGTTTAATCATCAGACAAGTCGTTGGCATTTGATTTAAATGATGGCACTAAATTTAAAAAAAATGATACATGACTAAAAACGTTTTAGCCGATAACGACAAGAAAAATCATATCATATTCAGATTTCACGCAATATTTCCAGAGTTGTTTTATTCGATATGTGTACACTCTATTAAAAAGTGTGACTGACGTACAAACGCCGAGAATTATTTCAATGCTACTCATCTAATCCTAGTATAGCATAGCGTAGGCTGCAACGTCACACGCGAAAATACAACGCCGATCGCACAATAAATGTTGGTATAAAAATGGCGTTCATAACACTTCCTGTACTTTTCAAGTGTATATAATAGTACAGCGCGCGGACTGTCAACTTTCACTTTTCGCGTTCAACTGGTTCCTCGTTACGTACACCGGGCAAATAATAATAATAACGACGGTGGCCGCTTCTGTAATCGATGGCGGCCGCCGTAATGGGCAGACTATTTTCGGAACACGCTGTACTTGCAAGGGGAATAGTCGCGACGCGGGCCATAGTAGCCGGCCGGCCACGCAGTCCAACAATGGGTCCACGGACGTTGTATCAGCGGTTTCGATAATAAATGCACGTCCAGGCTAATCGGCGAATCATGGAAACATCGACAGGCAAATAAAAAATAAAATGAAAATTATTATTTTTTTTAATTTAAAAAAATATATCGTTTGTACAATGCTTTTTGAAGATTTGCGGTGTTGATAATTATTTTAAACCTAAAATTATGGACAGCAGTGTACCTAACTAACTACTATAGACATGGAAACCTACAGCTTCAAAAAAAAAAAAACAATATAGAAATTCGATAACAGGGCTAGAATACTAATGTTTGTCATTCGATCAGCAGCAGTGGTAAATGTTGAAACGCATAAGCTAAATGTTAAATTATAAATTTGGACTCGTGAAGGACACAGTAAGAATCAATTGAGAGAACAAAGGAAAAAGTTTATTATAAGGATAAATCATAATAGTCTCACAGAGACGAAGCTATTTATACATGAGAAAAGTGGATGCAAGTAGAATTTAAGTAGTAGTGATCATTTAAGCCAGCCCATACAGGTACCGAGCCATGAGAGCGTATAAGAGACTTCCATCCACTTTTCTCATATTAAATAGCTTCGTCTCTGTGAGACTTCTATAAATTATCCTTAATTAATTAATCACCCCTCTGGGGACCAAATCCAGTAACTGTGTTGTGAGCTTACGCTTGCAAAATTAAAAACCCGTCTCTTCCGACGGGTGGGTAGTTAAATCACATTAATGTCGTACAAATTCCGACTCCCAATAGACGTTTATAACATTTAAAGTGCAGATGAGCACTTTGTAGTATACTAAATATATTTTTGTACTATTTATCAGAGTATCGCGATAAAACAAACGAGCGTAAGTAGCAGCTTATTAACGTTGAGATAATTTTGTTATCAAGGCGTTTTATTATTCTTCTCAAAATGATTATTATACATCATCTATGCGGAAAATATTAACTTTCCTCGCCTTGTCCAAGCTGTAATCATATGTGTCGTGCGTGAGATACGTCACGTAGTGAGTTCATAAATAATACGAATCCCGATTCCGCGAAAACCGTGAAATATCATCGGCAAAATGTAAGTCAAGTTTCAAAGAAATTATAAATGAGTAACAAGTTCGCAAAAATAAATAATTTTAACAATAGAAGGATTGATACACATGACAAATATGGGATAAGTTGCACAATGTGGCGTTGGGAGCTGTATAAAATATTAACACATTTTCCGGTGTAATTGAGTGTCCTGATTCCAAAAATGTCATAAAATAACCCGGCACACAAATATTAAACGAGTAATTACAATTTATAAATCGTAATGGTTTCCTTAGTAAGTTTGACAGATCAGCCATTTTATCTATACGACACGCGAACTATAGACAATTATTCAATGATTCAAATACTTATACATAGATGCGTGTACAAATTCAATGGAAAAGGCTGATTTGTCAAACTTAGATACTACAGGCACGATCAGATACTACAAGTATTTGAGGATGGCCCTGTTAAAAGCCACAACAACCGTAGAACTTGTATGAGAAGATGTATGAATGTGGCCGAAGCAAAAGTGAGAGTGTGGCGTTCAATTCTCTCTGCCTACCCCTTCGGTGAAACGGAGTGATGGTTAGTTAGTTAATTAACTAAGAAAAAAAATTAAATTGGAATTACTCAAATATGTGCGTGCCGGGTTATTTTATGACATTTTTGGAATCAGGACACTCAATTATACCGGAAAATGTGTTAATATTAAAAATAGCTCCCAACGCCACATTGTGCACTAAACCCATTTTGTTTTTTAGTACCTACATATTTCGAAATCATCTTGTCCAGAGACGACTAAAATCATTTTGAAGGTCGTAGTAATTTGTATGTACCTATACAATTTTGCACTGACTATTATAATATTTATTTAACAAGATTACATACAGCAGAAAAAGCATAAGAGCAATATTGATACTTCATAATATTTATTAATGTTTCTTTAAAAACAAAACCAGGCGACCCAAGACGCGTTAAAAGTTTAAAAGCATATTTCATACGAACGGCCGCACTTATTTATTATTGCTTGTGGCTGCGATACTTTTATTACCCGCATACAATGAAAATTCTATAAAAAGTTACTGCATCCCCTCAAGTATGCAGAATCATCACCGAGAGGAAAATGGCGGCGTCTTGGGAATGTTCATGAAAGTGCGTAAAAAGCGCTATAAAAGTTCGCGTTCGTTCTGGAATAATGTATTCCCCACATCTACCTGTGTCAAATAAAACTTTCGTGAAATGTGTAATTACTTATTCAATTAGGCACAGACTATTGAAAAATGACTTTCCTCGAACACATTTAAAGGGCATTATTATTTTTCCGAACGATTATCGTTTTAGGAAGAATATTGATTCCCAGAAAATTAATTATTTTAACGACAGTCTAGTTAAAAACGTCGGAAAGAAGGTGATACAAATATCATTTTATGAAAATTGTTATCGATTGATTTCACACACACAAAATGATTACAAGTAAAAACATTTGTCTAAAACGCCCTCTTCTATTTACGCGTAAGCGGCATAACAAATTCAAAATGAAATAACCAAAAAAAAATCATCCAATTCGTCATTCAAGTTGTAGGTACACGTACCTACTTACCTTCCTTTCCTAAATACATACATTGAAAATTTATAAATAGAGGGTCGCCTTTGTATTCGGCGTAGTACGGATTCTATTTTCTATTTCAGAACACCTGATTGTGAACAATATTATGTACAGCATATACCTGCTGATTTTCTATATTCCCGCACAACAATAACATAACCGACCTTTTATATTAATAAATCACATCTTCCCCAGTACCTAAAGCAGGAGCCTGTCTCCGATCTAACGAAATCACAAAAGAGGGGAGATGCACGGCGACTACATAATACCCAAATGCTAGAAAGAAAGGAGACCCAAAATTCTACCTGCTTTCAAAAGGTCTCTAGAATCCACAACGCCAAAAGCGAGCAAGTGGAGAAGCCATTGTGAAAAGGACGGGTTTTTTTCCGTCAGTGGTGCCACCTACACGAAACTTTTCAAGCGAAATCGCAATGGCGGCAAAACTTGCAAAAAAAAAACGGTTGTAAAATTCGAAAATTTTACGACGTTTTTACGGCCGACGTACAAGGCTCGAAATTACTTTTTATATATAAAAGAAACACTTCACGAGACTGAGAACGAGCACCGATACGTACGAGTTTTTACTTTTAACAATGCAGATTGTAATATGCATTGACAGCGTTCGAGCGTGGGAGACAATAATTTTCAGACGTTAATATTTTACTTAGAGTGCGACAATACTCAACGGAATAATGTAAAGAAGAAAGGGTCTTAACTTTTTTACAAATAATAAATAACTATTAAATTACAACAATGCGCTCTTCAGTTGAAAACATGCTGCCGGCCGGCGAATGATCAACATCTCGCGGCGCTGACGTATTCCTGTTTTGATTTGGACTTTTTGATAACATCATGAAAATCAATTGTAAGAAACGATATTTACCTTCATAAATAATTCACCAAAATCATAGAGGGCCGACTGATGCATGATGGCGGTAGACATGATGACAGCTAGCGATGGATCTCAGCTCCAGAATTGTCAAAGGTTGAAATTAAAATAAATAAATAGCACTGAAGCACGAAACCAACTGCACACAAGTTTGGACTAAAAAAACAATCGACCACAAGAATTATGATACAAAAGTAACAATTCGGTTTCCCTTTGTTTTTGGTTACTGTACCAAAATCACGGAAACAAATCGTTTAGTCGTGTGGTGAAATCACATTTCAGATATCACAAATTTTACACTAAAAGGCAAAATGTACGAATGTATTTTTTTCAAATATACACTTTTTCCTTTTCGTCAGCGCGCGATATACGGCCAAGTCGTCTCCCGTCCAGCGATTTGAATATTCTCTCTCGTTTGAGCGCGCGAGGATGACAAATACAACGAAAAAAACTGCTTTCTAAATGTAAAAATTTTCGACTTTGTTTTGGCTCGTTGCGCTGCTTCGTCGGACTGCACAACCACTCCGTATCACGCTCTCTCGCGAACTGAACGAGCGGGGTCTGAGGGAAGTCGGTACGCGATCTGCGTCCCGCGCCACGGCGATTGAGATTCGTTTTCAATGTAGCCTCGGGCGGGTTCGGAAGCGTTCGTGCCGCACGCTCGGGTCGGTATAGTGCAGCCTCGCCATTGTGTAGATGATACTTCTTAAAACAATACGATACGTTCATTCTTTGTTCGGGTTCGAATAAATACAACTTAATGCCTTATGTACAAAAATACCTATTGTTTCTGCCACTTTTTTGGCACTTGAAGCGCTTTCAATAAATTTAGACGTCATTATATTATAATCTCCTAACGAGTGGGAAAATAGTAATATCAGATTATTTTTCGATTATTTGCGTGGGATGTATGTACCTACCTACCTAGTTAGCCTTGCTAATATTATGTTTTACGCACACATTTTGTATAGGTACATGTTTAGAAGGTAGAATTTTATACGGAAATATTAATAAAATAATGTTATCTACCTACTATGCTCATAAAAATCGTAATCTAATCTATATTGTGAATGCTTTGATTAATTTAGTGCATATAAAATTGAAAGATAATTTACTATTTATTATGGTTGTAATGCGTACGGCGTCATTATTTAGGTACCTTTGTGAAACACAAAGTGATTTAGGCAATATTTGCATTTTTCAAGACCAAAATAAAATTGCTTATTTACATAAAAAAGCATTGTTAAAAAAAAAGTGAAAACACTCTTTTATAGTGGATAGGTACGTACTCATATTAAATTGTCAATAATATTTTAAGAAATGTTAAGATTGTTTTTTAGTTTTCATAACAATATTCACTATAAAATTATGTTTTGTTTTACAAGTTATTACGGGACATACCTACTGCTCAGCTATATTGTTTTGTTATATTAATTAAAATACACAAAGAATCAATTTATGACAGGACAGACGATTATGAAATATTGAAATATTGTTTTGCCACATTAATTAGAATACACTATACACAAAGAAACAAGTTATCACAGGACAGACGGCTCAGCCAATCACAGCGTCCCGAATATTATGACGTATTCTGTGTTTATGTTTTGCTTTAGCAAGGGACGCCGAGAGCATTTATTTTGCGCCGAATGGAGCGCGGTCCCCGAAGTTTGTTAGCAAAAAGTTCGGTAAGAAGACATTTTTTACATTTCGAATACACAGTATTCGTGTGTTAAATGGTCTTACTTGTGAATATCACGAGCGGCCGTCAGGCAAGCGTGGAAATCGTGAAAGTAGTGACATTATTTGCAATTTGCAACCCGGAAAATGTCGCTTACTCATTGTGTTTTCAAGAGGAACATTCGAAATTTTAAATGGCAAATGTCACGTTTTTTTGTTCAAAAGAATTTAAGGCTTAATTAAATTTAATCGCGTACTGTCGGTTTCATGATGTCTTTATCATTTATGCTTATTCCTTTTTTTCATTCAATTTTCAATATGAACTGCTAGGTAGGTAGGTACTTACCTAGATATGCACGATCGTATTAAATCCTTAGCAGGCGTTTTGTAAATAATTACTACATAGCACATTGGACAACTTATAATTATTGCTAGTACTTCCGATGATAATATATACACAAGTTACCCATTTATGTTAGAAAAAAACTTCATTAGTAGGTACTGGTGGGTACCTAACGTTTATTATAAGTTTATATTAATATTCGTAGATATAAATGGAAGAGCCGTAAGTACTACAGTGCGTTTATGCTTTACTTATAAATAAAATGTTTTCCTATGCAGTAAACATTAGTACCTAGGTATGATAGGCATGAGCTACCTACTTTTATAAAGGTTTACATTAATTGTATATATATTAGGTAAATGTTTTGACAATTAAAACTAACATAATACTAGCTGTAACCCGTCAAAAATAATAAGTATTTTCTTATTTACAGCCGACACCCATGAAATAGTAATATCGACTTTCATCAAAATATTTGAACATTTACTAATTAGTTAATTGTACTATTCTAAAACCTGGCAATTGGGCGGAACGTGAAATAGTCCGAGTCTTTGCTAAGTCCTATATGTAGGTACTATATTTTTGACGGGTAATGCAGGCTCGGCGGTAGTAACATCGCTATCGTTGGCGCCTTCGGGTATGCTGGCCCCATCTCCGGCCGTTTAATTTCGCTTTTTTGAGCCGTGAATTCGAACGAAATTACGGACGTTACACGAAGTTACGGGGACAAACGGACGGACAAACAACGAAATTATTATGTTCAAGTATCCCAGTGATTTCGGTTTGTAAATCTGCGTTATGAAATTTTAAACATTATTTTATTTAATACTTTTATTTTAGCGGTACCGGGATCCTTACCACACGCCTCCAATACCTTTTGGAAGTCAAAAAGATTTTGGAGGCACCGAGTATGTAGTAGGAAGACCTCTTTTCATTTAAGAAGGACAATCGAATTAGTATAATATGTAAACCGTGCGTATACCAAAAGATCATCTTTTTGTGACATTTCATTATTGTTTTACAATGAAAAGTATACATTTGCATTTCATATATTTTTAATGTATATTGGTACAAGAAAATTCCTTTAAAAATGTGGTGGTTTTGTTATAGATAGTGCATTCTGGATGAGATATGCTGAATTTTGTGTTAAAATTTATCCCAATTACAATCATTTCGTTGTCCGTCCGTCCGACCGTCCGACTGTCTGTCTGTCACCGTAACTTCGTGTAACGTCCGTAACCTTTTTACAGTAAAATTTATTTTTCCAAAAATTAATTTTTCTGAAAAAAATATTTTTCCCAATTTTTTAAAAATAAAATAAACACATACATATTCCTTAGGAACCGATATGTAAAATTACCGTCATTTTTGACGGGTTACAGCCAGTACTATAATATTTTTGAGGTATTTCATTATTATATATACGTTCTATAATAACATCAAACATTATTGTTAATTTAATTACGTAGTTACCGCATATACTTTAAGAAACTAGTATTTATAAACAGTTTTTAATCTGTTATTTTTTATATATAGGATGGGTATGATAATTAAATGGATTTCGTAAAATAATTCCGTTTAGTATTGTTGTAATTTTTTATTTTTTAAAAAGAGATGCGAATACGGAATACGTGTCACATCAATATTCTTACTATTTTCAAACAAAGCTAAACGCTTGTGCTATGAAAATAGGACTAACTTGCTGGTCTATGGAGTGAGATTCGAACCCGCGACCTTTGGATCACGAGGCGAGAGTCCTAACCACAAGACCAACAAGCTACTTTCGATTATATTATCATCGAATTATATTATCGTTTTCAATATATACCTACATATTTATTCTGGGTAATAATTAATTTACGTTAAGTGATTACCATTGCGATTAGGGTGGTTTTTTCCCAAACAATGTCAATTCTAAAAATGTTAAATGCTCTGTTTCACCCTGCTATAACTGGAATTTCCCATCTGGGAACTTTGCTTGTAATATATAATTGACTTATTTAGACATTTTTATTTTCACAATTTTATTTAAGTACTTTGAAAACACACTGATCACTCTGCTTATTTGTATACCTAATCTTAAAAAATTGACAAATTATGACCAAAAATCGTTTAAATAGAATTTCATAACAACATGGTTGTTTTAACAACATATTTCCCGAGGTTCCTGCTACATAAACATATTCTATGTTTTCATTTATATCGAATCGGTAGTAGTTGGTAAAAAAGCCATGACGTAGTTGGTAAAAGTATTTAAAAAAAGCCATGACGGCAAGCAAGCAGACGCCACGAGTTAATATAAAGGGAGTAAAAAGAAATCGTTTTTGCGTTTGTGAGCAAATCCATTTATGAAAGAATAAAGAATTAATAAATTAGGAAAGAATGTTAAGCTGAACTAAGCGTAGTGAATAGAATTAAAAAAGGTGTCGCTCAGGTGTTTTGGGCATGTTGAGCGAATGAATGAGGATAGAAGGGTTATGGAACCAGATACTGTAAGGTTGTCTTGATGATGAGGCGAGAATTGTGTCATAACATAAGAGTGTGGCGCTCCATCCTCCATCTGGCAAATCGCGTAATGGTAAGTTAGAAGGCTTCCTGAATTGAATTTTATCCCCCACAACTTGATTTCGGCAACGGACCACTGGTTTCAAAATAAACTAAACATATAAGTAAACGTCATAAAACAAAGTTTTATTTTTCCCTTTATGTAACAAATATAAGTTATACAATTAATATTGCTTTTATCAGAAATCAACCTTCCATCTGGCGAGCTTATCAAAAGAGTCACTCGTCGATAAATTTCTCGAGTACGTTTTAAAACTATTTACTTAAACGATCTTGATTTTTTTCATTTAGTCACTGCCATTTCCGGTTATTTTATTTATCTTCTTGATATACAAGGTTCTGTTCCAAGAACCTTGCTTCTGTAAGCTTTGAATCCAGAGTAGTATAATACGTCCGCAGGGTCAGTGGCTGTCACTGACAAATCGACTGATCCGAGTAAAAACCCGGCACTTAGTATATGTTTCGTTTTCCATCACAAAATCATTATGGTCATTGACATTAATAATGATGCGATGTGCAAACGCATTCATAATACAATGAGTAAAGTCTTAATATGTTTTAAAATGCCAAAAAGATGGCTTTGACCTTTTTGTTCTGAAAGTATATGCATGCGTCTCAGGACGCGATGATCAGATATCTTCAGGCACGTTGTCGCCTGATGTAAACTGGGCATTAGATCATGTATATATTTATTTAAAGCTTAAATAAATATATAATTCCTAATGTTGTTAACTGTTAGTCAGGTCACATACAGAAAGAATATGCTTTGCAGCGCCATGCCCCTTAAACGGACGTTGACAGTAAAATTGTCCTGTACTACAGTCATAGCTGA
Source organism: Agrypnia vestita (assembly GCA_016648135.1). NCBI lineage: Eukaryota > Metazoa > Arthropoda > Insecta > Trichoptera > Phryganeidae > Agrypnia > Agrypnia vestita. The sequence continues at coordinate 103,126 of JADDOH010000228.1, forward strand.
TTGGTTATCGTCCAAACCTTTATCTTTATTTCTTTAGGTACTTACGAAATTCTTCTTCCAGGACACCGATGTTCTACTTCGACTTTATAAGACCAGATGTGGATGATTTTTGTAGATGGTGCATAACATGTGAGACCAATGAGTTGATAAGGTACCCAAAGTGCGGTATTTTCGAGTGGGAAGGTCTGAAAATTTGCTGCGGTACAGAGGATGAGGAAAGGTGTTTCATGATATGCTATTTTTTAAATTTAATATACTAGTTCTTATAGAATTATAAAATCTATATTTCTTTCCCTTACTCCATATATTCTTTGTTCCCGGTAATCTTCTGTCATCTTAGTTAGTTTATTAAATAAGTGTTCTTCCAACTCACGTATTTAATCAAATAAGTTGTTATTAGATAGAAAGTAGTTGGTAAAAGTATCGAAGTGGACAGAACTAATGCAGTTGTTAGCCGCAAGCGGAGTACGTACCCAGACAATTGTACTGTGTACCTACAGAATAACATATTCCCACGATTCTAGGCTTACCTCTATAGAAATAATAAACAGGTGTGATAGTTAAAACTAATGAATGTAAGATAAATCTTTAAACTGCATATTGCCCTTATTTCTCCTTGACTTCTTACAACAACATTTGCCAAAATTAAATTGAATAAAAGTACCAACAAAATGACCGTCATATAATTTAAGGGAGATAGACAGAATTATAACATTATGTTGTCATTTTAATAAAAAAAAGTGCTTCACAGTTAGATAATTATCTTGAAACCTTGACCATACGAGTGATATAAAAAAACATGTAATTGAGTTCTTATGTCCAGCGTCATTTGGAAATAATTTCTGTCCGCCTCATTCCGTGTTACCTACCGGAGAAGCACGGCAGACTATCCCAGAAAAGTCTATACACAATGTTTAACTTGTGTGAACGTTAGGCTTGCAAAACCGTGGAGTCACAAAATATTTTAGAGATGATTTTGGTCAGAATGTCAGAACATTGATTTTTTTATATCTAAGACCTTGCGGTTAAGGCTGGATATCCACTGCAAATGCATGGTTATTCGAAAAAGTGTCAACTGCTTAGAATTTTTATTTTAAAATAGAAATCAGAATGTTTTTGAAAATAATGGTTAAAGATTCAAAGCGCTTGTGCAAATACAATATATTGTTTGAAATCATGAAAAAACGTATTATTTTTTGCAAATTTATAATTTTATTTTCGATTAATAACGCCGAAATATGCATTTGCAGTCAATGTCAAGCCGTAAAAGAAAGGCAAAGAATTAAAGACTTTGAAATGTAGTGTAGGGCAAGAACTCTGAATCTCTTGGAAGTAGGGTCATACTTCAACATGTATAGGTCTTTTCATATATGCCTGCATTGAGTTAGGTTAGGTTAGGTTAGGTTAGGTTTACGAATACGAGAAGGGCGTATCCGTAAACTGAACACAACGAAACAATGCGCGTATTACGCACTATTCCCACACTAACTCAATTGCAAGCTTATATGAGAAGACCTATGCATGTTTAAGTATGGCTTTGCTACCACGAGATCATCTCTTGGTAGTAGGGCCATATTTACCATACCATATAAAAGCAAAGACATTGTTGCCTTTGCTTTTATACCATACAAATTATACATATCACTGCATAAATGACAACAGTTTTTATTTTTATTCATACAAAGATTTAAAACGGCAAGAACCAATGAACAATGCGTATAATAACAGATTACCAAGATGTAAAGCCAAATAGCATGACTTCATGATGAATCAAAATAAAAAATACAGCAAAATACAAACCAGGTTCCTAGACGAGAATAAATTAAAAAAAAAAACAAACCAAAATACATATATGGGAGCAGGAAAGATAGAGAAAAGCATGCATTTACCCATTAAATTTATAAGTTTCCTGTCAGATGTTTCCGAAGAATTTCGAATATGTTTAATCTGGTATTGATATATTTCTGCAGCCCTGAAGATACTGCACTGCGCCCAGCCGACTAGGAATAGTGTCGACGAAGTGTAATAAATCGAATCGGGTAGCAAAAAACTGTATAACATTGGTCGTGACACTGCCGGGTACATATTTAATGGTAAAAAAATCCGTGCAAAAAGTATCTGTAGGTATCTGCGTACTTACCGGCGATTTTATCGTAATAAAAAAAACGCGGAATAAACTGTAATTGCTTAGTACGACAAGTTGTATCACGAAACACCAAACTGATTTACATTTAACTACGTTTTTACTTTCTCGACACCCGGTGAAAGAGAACGCAGTCGGTGCACCATTATCCTCTTGACGTCTCTTGGATTTGATGAGGTGGCCTAACGGAGACCTCCTCGTCTAGATCGTAATGCTGTCACCTGGAATGGCTGCTAATGAATTTGAGAACGGATTAATTCTTCACAGCTTAGGTCACGTGTGTTCCTACGCACTAATGCAGGCCTGCTTCGCAGAGGGTAGAGACGCATAAGACATTAAATCAAAATGGACGTACATGAATATTGAACATGTGTGTATCATGTATCATCTCTGGAACGACATGGGGCAATGTTCGATTTTAATAATGCCAGTAAGTTCAATACGGGATGAAGGAGGCACACGAACAAAAAATAATATTTGAGATAAGCTGGAGGACTGACAAACCTAATGAGAGTTCGAAACGAGCACATCAAATGAAGTTTTAAGGATGCACCGATCCAGCCACCCTGGCTGAGATGGTATGGACTCGCAATAAGAAGACCAGACTGCTTTAAGAGTAATGCTAACTGAAGACAACGATGAAGACCCCAAGCGACTCGGTTGTTAAATTGAGAATGAAATGAAGCACACCGGCATCCTGGCGTTTACAAGAAATGGAAAAGGGGAAAAATAAAGATGCTTCAATATAGGATTGAGGAATGAAGCATTGGTAGTGGCAATGTTGTCTTTGACGATCTGGTATGGTGTTGGCGAAGAATTAATTGAATCCTCATTGTTCAACATGTAAGAGTAGCTCGTACAGGTTGTAAGCTCTGGGCCATCGTGTAAAAAGACTTATAATTTATCTTAATTAATCAATCATCCCTCTGGGAAAAAAATACAGTAACTGGGTTTTTTAATATATATAAATATTGTAAAAAAAATAATACTTGTGTCTCTCTTGTCTCCAACTATCTTGATCAAGTTGAAAAGTTTATGAACATGGTAGAACCCTTTTTAATCAAATTGTAATAATTAAATAATGAAAGTTCGTCAACTGAAGAACACGTTTTTTGACTCAGTTTTGTTTCTAGGAATTTAATTTGTAGGTAAGAATTGGGGTAATTATACTAGAATTTGTAGAACGGAAATATAACTCATTATCATAGTCATAATGTGTTGAGACTAATGTATAGCATTTAATATTAGGGGTGGAATTACCTTCCCCTAATCTGCCATTAGTACTTCCCGAAGCTTAATAATTTCACGAGTAATTGATTTTCAATGTAAATCGTTAAGACATTACTAATTATGCTATATTACTATGCGACTAATATTTTAATGGTAATTGTGAATTCCAAGAAGCAGTCGATTGGTGGTTGCGTTTTCTTCGTTACGTTTCTCATTATTGAGGGTCGTAACCCCACTATTATTGGGGATGACACATCAACCTTCGATTCAGTTCTATTCTGGGCAGCACAGCCTAGAAATTTCTCTATGCAGTAATGAACCAAGGAAGGGAAGGAAACCCGTTATTTTTACGAGGATATGTTTAATTATTTATTTAATTTTCACGGAAGACCAACAGCACATCAAAGAACCATAAAAAATATTAATATAATATAGATGGCCAATTACAGGTCTCCACTTTTAGAAATATGTTAATAATGATAAATATGTTATGAAATAAACTTAGACATGTTAAGAATAATACAACAAGAAAGAATAAAAAATTTTAACAAAAGAAAAAGAGACTTAATTAGTAAGCAGAAAAATTTAGACATGCTAAGAATAATACAACAAGAGAGAATAAAAAATTTAAACAAAAGAAAAGATACCTAATTAGAAAGCAGAAAAAATTAGGCATATTAAGAATAATGCAACAAGAAAGAATAAAAAATTTAAACAAGAGAAAATGAGACTTAATTAGTAAGCAAAAAAGAATGCAACACTAAAAACTTTTAGTCCAGAATTCTTTCCTGTGTGCATTATATTATATATTAGTGTATTATGTATTAGTATTGTGTACGATATGTCTTTAGTAAGAAGGATATTTGTTTAAGATTATCCCTAACTTGCATCTCCAATACAATATCTTAAAGTATTAACATCATTCTTTCAGAAACTTTACCCTAAAGAGGAATATTGGATATACATACAATGCCTCGGTCAAAGCCTCATGATGATTGAGAAATTAATTATGGGGTATAAAGGCAAAGGCAAAAATATACAAAAATTTAAAAAAATGTTTTGAATGCATTCACCGAGAATTACTAATTTAAAAAATACTGAATTCTAGATTTTATGTATACATCCCTTCCAAAATCATGTTTCCTTTATTTATTTTTCCTACAAAATCTCGAATTCAATATATAATAAATAATTAATCCTCGGTGACTGCATTAATATTTTTTTGGATATTGCTGCCTTTTTTCTGGTTTGTATCTTCTGGGGTATTATGCCATGTTTTTTCGACCTTTCTGGCTGACGTTTCGGATCCAATGGGATCCACGAACGATCCATCAAACACGGCATAGTAACCCAGAAGACACAACCCAGAAGATTCTGATGGCCGTGAAAACCTAAGAACATTCTTATTCCTGCCTTTGCTTTTTTTGCAGTTCATTGATATTCGGCCATATTCTCTATTCTATTCTATTTCTCTATCTTGACATTTATTCTATAACATTTTGACGTTTTAAGTTTGTCGGGTTTGAAATAAATGAATTCAATCAATCGGAAAGCTCTAAAACGTTAAAAAGCCTTAAGTTATTCACAATTGTGAATAACGAGCTTTCTAATTTATTGAATTTATTAATTTTAAGCCTGTCAAACTTAAAACTTCCAAATTAGCGGCATAATAGTGTTTTACAAGAACTGTCAAGATATATAAATAGCAATATTGCTTATTTATGGATAAGGCTGATTGAAATGAGTATATAATGATTTCAGAAGAAAATCGCACTATCAAATTGAGATCTTTAGTGATCTTGAATCCGTACCTTCGGACTTCGCTACCTGGTGACCTGACAACGTACCCAGTAGATGGATCTGCAGCTAGCTATCCCAGAAGCTAAAAGAGGACAGTAACTCACTGAGGATCTGGTCTGGTGACTCAGCAGAGGAGTTCGGAGCTAGTTGAAGGGTTATAAAGCTGCCTTTCTAAAGTGTTACCCGCTAGTGCTTACCTGTGATTTGCATCCACTCCGAACTTATAAAATAACGACGGATAATACCCATCCGTGTTTAAGTGGCGCGTTGTAACGTATTTGTAATTGATTTATGCGATTTTAAATTTGATATGCTTTTTAATAAACTTAATGCTTCTAGAACATGCACACATGTTTTCAAGAGCAATAATTGCAAAACTGTCAGTATTGCCAGATAATCATTTTCAATCGCGTCACCCTCTATTTTCGTCTATTGGCTAGCGGCGGTTTTGATTCTGAATCCCTCGTCAAGAAGTATTAGATATTTTGGAAAGATATAGACAATGTACTCGTACACTTGTAGATGGAGAATCTTTTACTTTGGACCCTTTTACAAACCAGATTAAATGATTGTAGATGTACTGTCTCTACATAGAACTCCCTGAATTCAATCATTGATCAAATCTGGTTCTGTTACCTTTCAGAAATTACATTAATTTATAAGGAGTGGCTCACTTCAGTCTGGATTTGGTTTATTTAGATTTAAACGCTATCGTGATATTTTACTTCAGGGAGTGTCAAGAGTTGCCACGTGCACGAGAGATTGCTTATACAAACAGACCTACATTCACCATGAAGTTGCAATCAAAGAAGTCATTGTTGGTATCCATATCGATGCTGGAAATTTCCATTTCGGTTACTCACTTTTTAATACGATTGATTTAAGTAGGTATATTCTTGTCTCATTTTCAGTTGATTCAAATTTCTCTGATTTTTTTGACCTTCTATTAAAAACACTGACATTCGTTTCCTCACTAATGAGGTTGAGACCCGTTGTGACCCGATATCATTAACGATCTTCTCACCTTTTCTCTGCAGGTTGCAGTTTAAAGCACCACTGCAATAGAACAGTGAAGTGGGACGAACAGTGAATACGTACAGCATAATACGGTGTACACGTGTATGGTTTGGTCATGTGGAACGTATGAGCGAGGAAAGGATAGTTAAGAGCGACGAAAGGTTGAGGCGAGTGTTGAAGGCAACAGGAATGGAGGGTGTCCGCGAAAGACCTGGCACGATCAGATACTACAAGTATTTGAGGATGGCCCTGTTAAAAGCCTCAACAACCGTAGAACTTGTATAAGAAGATGCATGATTGTAGCCGAGGTAGTGGTGTGCCAAGACAGAAGAATATGGTGTTCCTGTCTGCCTACCCTTTCGGGGAAACGGAGTGATGGTTAGTTAGTTATTTAGTTATTTTAATAAACAATCTAATATACCTTGAGGGGATAATCCTATGTATGGGATTCCTAAAATATTCTCGGGTTTTATCTTTATAGGTATTAGTGATTGTAGATTTGTATTAGGAACTAACTAACTAACTAACTAACTAACTTGCCATCACGCCGTTTCCCCATGGGGGTAGGCAGAGAGGATAGAGCGCCACCCTCTTCTGTCCTGACATACAACTCTCGCCTCATCCACATTCATACATCTTCGCATGCAAGCTCGCCGGTTGTTGAGGCTTCTAACGGGAATTAGAAAAACATGGAATGTAATTTGTCTTTATTTAATTTTGGAATATGTACGAGAGAGTCGAGTGCGAGCGGTTTTTTATGTATACTTTAGTCGTGACTGTGATTTTGAATGAGGAAGCAATGCAAATATGTAATTCATTCATAGGCTCGAGGTGTCTTTGAGCCCAGCGTGTGTCTGGGCGTGTGTGCAAGTGATAGAATTCCAAACGTCCCTCGCTAACTAATTCCTATCATGAACGCTCAATCCTGTGCCTAAAATTACCACGCCCGTGTACGCAAATATTTAGTTTTGTAAGAATCAATATAGTATAAGAACCAACGAACGAATAGACAGCACTGATGTTTTCACATCCCGCGAGTTCATTCCCTATGACAGGGGTCGGAATAAGCGGCTCTTTACATAGACGATTGCGGCTATTCAGTCATTTTTATTTAATTGTATTTGTAAATGTACAAAATTAAGAGCGGCTGTATTCAATATAATATAATTAATACACATTTATATTACACGCTTACCCACTTTTAAATGAGAATTTTATTCTCGTGTTTAAAAGTGGGGGACATTGACATATATGTTTATATATATTGTTAATGTAATCATTAGTGTAAGACATTAGATTAAGTTATAAAAATTAAGACATTAAATTAAGTTAGTAAGATATAAACAATACAAGAAGACAAAAATGTAAGATATTAGATTAAGTAAATAAGATATAGACAAGGAAACCTTGTATTAAGTAAAAAAATTAAAAATTTAGAAAGTATTGTACTAACATTTAAAAGTATGTATATATTGATAGTTTTTGGATTTTGGAAAGATTTTTTTCATTGCGTTATTGTGATTGTGTTTTTTGTAGAAGATTTTTCAAATTAGTTTTGAAATTTCTGTAATTTTTTTCGTCTTCATTTCATTTCGTAAACTCAGAAATTCGGCAGAATCGTTAAAATCAGAACTTCGTCAAAATCTTCTGACAGAATTGCCAAAATTTTTTCAAATGTAACAGAGCAGCATCGGCAGGTTGGTCCTGTATGTTAGAATGTGAAGTAAGAGTAAAGAATGAAGATACTATGGATGAATGCAAAGTTGATCTTAGCATAATTAATAGAATTAAAAATGGATCGCTCAGATGATTTGGGCATATTGAGCGAATCAATGAGGAAAGAATGGTGGGAAAGATATATAATGCAAGTATGGCGCCAGAAAGAGAGGGCGACCGCGGAGGACGCGGCACGACCAGATCAACCAGACACTGGAAGACGGTCCCGTTAGAAGCCTCAACAATGAGGCGAGAGTTGTATGTCAGGACAGAAGAGTGTGGTGCTCTATCCTCTCTGCCTACCCCCACGGGGAAACGGCGTGATGGTAAGTAAGTAAGTATTAAATAAATTGAATTGAATCACGGTATAGTACAAATCAAGATCGACTTGCCTTTTTCAAGATGCACAAACTTGAGTCCCGACAGAAAATATCCGATCTCGTCGTGCTACACAAGATTCTCAGCGGAGCTACTGATTCTCTTTCTCTATCTGATATAAATTTGCATGTTAAACCCCGTATAAGTAACCCGGAGTTCTTCAGAATAAGTCAGCACACTAATAATGTCGGTTACTTTTCTCTCATCACAAGGTTGTGTCGCACATATAATTTGTATTGTGCTGACCCTAACATTGATGCTGATATTCTTGCAGACACCTTATCTTCGTTCAAAACTCAACTCATACACAACATCCTCTTTCTAAACGATGACATGAACTATAGATCCATTAAATCAATCATTCATTAAATACTAATCGCACTAAACTCAAACACAAAATATATAATATACATAAATGTACATGTAAAATATAATTAATTGCAAAAACACGTGTTACTAGAGTGTGCCGAAGACACTTGTAATTGGGATAATGGGCATAGTCTTCATTTATAATGTTTGTTATTAGAGTATCATGTACCTATTATCCTGTTAGTGTCTCTAATAAATAAAAAATAAATAAAAAATAAAAAAATAATAAAAAACTCTTTTTCTCTCTCCAGGGGACCACGTCCGACATTTGCCTTGGAAAGTTTCGCATTAAATTACAATTTCATCTCGTGACAAAGCGGCGATTACGGCGGTAATTAGCTGGCGGGCCTCCGTACCGCCACCAGCCGCGGGTCCAATCACACCGGCGATTAAACTCTTTCCAGCGCGGGCATTGAAGATGTGCAGCAAGGTGGAAACCGACAAAAAGCCGGGCCAGCAATCGAAAGTCACTCGCGCCGGCGATGGTGTGACATCATGCGATCCCACCGCGGAAGGAGTAGAAGCAGAGCTGGCTGCTCACGCGAGGAGGCGTTTAGGAGACTGGAGCCGCAGGTGAGTGTTCCGACCAACACGTACGACGTATTTACGAGGGTCCCAATACCCCCCCAACCCTGACGTCCAATATTATTATTGTTCTCAACAGGGGAAGACGGGGTCAGTTGCGACAGTTATATTTTTTATAGAGATGCACCGAAATTCGTTTCACATTCGGTATAGCCGAACTTCGGCAACTTTTACCGAACTTCGTCTCCACCCGAATTTCGTTTAAATCTGCCGAACCTCGGTAGATTTTTAATTAACTAGCTTTTGCCGGCGATTTCGTTCGTGTAGACTTCGATTTCATCCCACAGAAACCTATTACCGGGATAAAAAGTATTATTTGTGCGTTTTTAGACAATAATCTATCTCTCTGCCAAATTTCATCCAGATCCGTTTACTCATTCTGGCGTGATTGAGTAACAAACATCCATCCATCCATCTAAAATTTCACATTTATAAATGTTAAAAAAGTAGGATTTAAATAAGAAATGGAAAAGTATAAAGAAATTTAATTTAAAATGAAATCTAGAAAAAATGTTGATTTATAAGTAAATAGGTAACGTGTGAATGGATCATGTTTTTTATTCTCTAGAAAATAAACCACATCAAGTATCAACAATACGCTTGAATAAAATAAAATAATAAATTTTAGTATATAATATTCTATAACAACTATCCAGAACTACGTTGTGCCGCTTAATTAATTAAAAAACACACGGTAAATACACAATTACACGCGTTTTCGTGATGGTGATCTGACCTGTCATGTTGCAAAAGCGCACGAAATTTAAGCCATGTATTCACTAGGGGACAAATTGTCCCTCAACAGCATGCGCGGCATAGAGTCTACGTGACGTTGCAACGTCGTGCACTGTTCCGCGACCTCGCGCACAACATAGCGCGGCATTTCTACGTGCCGTGGCAACGTTGCCATGCGCACGGTACCCGAGCGTACTCATTGTACCTTCCTCGGAGCGTCAGTACCACGTGGTATGTTTACAAGTGAATACGCATGCGCTGTATCTGTCAAGATGACAATGCGGGGAAACGAAATCGTTCTCGAACTCATCGAGCTGTATCGATCGAAGATCGCATGGAATGTCCGTCCTTCTTTCTCTTTGCAGTTAATAATTTCGCATTCTCCTCTTTTTTCTCCTCTTACTTTTCGATAAACTCATTAACATAAACAGATACGCGGCTATCATCATAACCTCATAGGGCGATATATTTCCGTGACGTCTGGAAAACAATAATTTTTTGCAAAATGGACCTTGTTTTTAATAATATTCAATTTACTACAGTAAAACCTCGTTAATTTGAAATTGCGACCCAAAAAAACATTTCGAATTGCGCGGAACCCCGTTTTCGCCAAATGTGATACCGCAGCTGTCATCCATAACCTCATCGGATGACATTTCCGCGACAAGATATGCGAGTCCCGGTGTGTACACGTCAATTGACCGCGTCATTGTCCCCGAAACATGAGCGTAGATGTTGATGCGACATGTCGAGCGGAATGTTTCGCGATTTGTCCCCTAGTGAATACATGGCTTTAACCGAATTTCGGCCGAACTTCGGCTTCGGCGCATACTTAAACCGAACATTCGGTCGAATTCGACAGAACCCACATTCGGTGCATCACTCATTTTTCATTTTCAAAATTAAACGTATTGAAATTAAATAACTTTTTATTATAACATTTAACACTATTCAGTCGTCTTTGAAACACTCTACACTCGGCATATTGACATCGAATATTCGCAAGTCTGGGGTCTCACTTGTTCACTCTTGAACGCCTGGTAGGTAATTTATCGCCGGTAAATACGCGCACTGTTATTTTGCCCTTTATATAGGAAATGTCGTTTCGCGAACTTTCGGGTATGATCGAATGACTTGAAAACTTCCGGAAAATCTTCGGTTATGTGTTTTTAAAGTCCCGTTACAATATTCTTACAATAAGTTAATATTTACTATTGCGCATACAAAATTCATTTTGTTATCATTGTTTTCGGTGTATATTGGTCAATCTTTTTCATTAACAAATAATTTTGAAAATTTATAAATGGCGGAGTTATGTGCTGTCCTGCGAAAGTGAAGCGGGCAGCTGGTGGAGTTAATCACGTCGCCAGAGTTTGAGTAAAATGAAAAAGTTAAATATTGTCTTGTTAAATGGTGTAAATAATAATAATAATAATAATCATTACATCGATTTGGAAATAATGAATACTATTATTATTATTATTTTTATCTTGTTAACGTATTCACGGCCATGAAGCCTTTCAAAGTACATTATTTAAATAAATAATAAATACACATAAAAAAGAAAGTAGAAAGAAATAAAATTAAAATATAATTCAGAGTCAATATATAATAGAGGACATTAGGGATGAAGAAAATATCACAACTTTCAAAAAGAAGCCAAAAATATGTGAATAAAATTTATAGTAGTTGTATGTAATCCTTTAAAAAAACTAATTCTAAATAAAATAAAAAAATAAAAGTGTACAGGTAATTATTTACATAGTTTTTTTATGGAACGGTTATTGTACGTCCGTCCTGACAAAGATACAGCGGTATCGAAACAGGTAGACGTTAATAACTATTAATGTGATGCTTAAAAATTTGTTAGTTTTTGGACGATTAGGCTCTAATGAGTGCTCGCCTAACAATTAGTGTCGAATAAATTATCGTTACAATCGAACACTAATCATACAATCACGTTAATTCTTAAACTATTTTTTACACCTTGCGTTACTTTTTTGGCGAGTTTTTTACTAACCAAAAATAATAATATTCAATGTTGCCATTGTTGTCATGGTTCTAGGATTAATGAAGCAATTAGTATCTATTATAAAAATAGAAAAATGATTACTATATCAGATTTTATTAATGTTCGAAAGCCTTATATATAAATATATATTGTAATGTTGCTTCCAGATTCATAACTGATTTATTTTGTAATACAAGAAAATAAATACGTATTGAGAAAATTGAAAACCTTTTTGACTTTAGACTTCCTCATATTTATTTTCATGCAGTTTGCACGACATACTAAATTGGACTTGATACAATGAAATCTCCAATGAGCCTTGCAACAACTTCCGCTAATAAATGTGGTACGATACATTTTCTTAAAATTTCCCTTTTTGAAGACGCTTAGCTGTTGTTTTCGGATGTTTCAAGTCACGAAATAGGTTGTATAATCTAGACGATGGATTTGAACTTCAATGTGAACACGCCAGGCGCGCTGGCGATTCCAAAGGGTGATTATATTGACTAGGGGCGTCTACTTTTAAAGAAATGAATTAGGTGATGAAGAATTTTAGAAACAGTATCCTTTGAAATAATTAAAATCTATCTTTATCATCATTTTTTCCCAGAATAAACGCTTTTTTTTCTTCAAAAAACTAAGTCCAAAATATATATTTTTCAACGGGAGTCGGTATTTTGACAAGAGTTATAAGCTACGTCAACATACCTTTTATAAAACATTGAAATTGTCAATTTTTCAAGACTGATATGATTTGGAGAAACGCATTTAGAAGGTTCTGTTAAATGACAAGCCCCATAAATCAAGAGTACATAAATCAAACGTAATTGACGGTCACTTTAAAATTGTCCATTTTATTACTCACCGTGATTACCGACTTCCGCTTCAATCACTTTTATATTCTGTCACATTTTTGTCGAAATTGATTCAAATATAAATTACAGTAATTTTATGCCAAGTTCCGTGTGTATTTTCCACATCCCATGAATATGCCACGTACACCGTATTTCTATTCATATTAATTCAATAGCGATACACCAAAAACATACATCTGACGTGTAATAAAATACGAAGAACAATTCTTCAATTGAGTTTTGATTTAGAAAAATCTGGACGTTTTCGAATGTTTTAGCAAGATCTGGAAGCTGGTCGATTGCGCGAATATATACCAGAAGGATCGAGAAATCAGGTTCTTTAAAATTGCGTGGTGGCCGTGCTGACAAGTCAGTGTAAGTTGTGAAAGGGAGCCAGTCATACGACCAGGAAATAAATAGAGAGTGGTGCAACCGTGCGATAGATAACGGCGTCACAAGGGACGAGTTGATTTTTCTAGCGAATAGTGATTTGGCTACAAGGGTTTCAATCGGTGGCGATATATGTATCTTAACGACATGTATAGGTCTTTTCATATAAGCTTGCAATTGAGTTAGTGTGGGTACAGCAGAGAGGGGCGTATCCGTAAACATAACACAACGAAGCAGTGCGCGTATTACGCACTGTACCCACACTAACTCAATTGCAAGCTTATAGGAAAACACCTATACCTATATTTTTTCGTGGTGTCTGATTATCACATTTTTATCAATCTCGGAAACTACACTCTCTATCGTTTTAGCAGTAGGGAATTTGCATTTGTAAATGTATGTGCACCCAGTAGAACTTCAGTTGTCGAGCTTGCTGGTTCTCGAACATTCGACAATGGTGAATGTTGTGAGTGAAAAAAGTGAAATACAACAGATGGGAGCTGAGGAAACATCTTCAGAGGAGTAAGAAGAAAGAGAGGATGTTCGGAAAGATCATAAACACTGCAGAACATCCCAGAAAACTCTAGGGAAAGGTATTTAGTGAGAATTTTAGAAAAGAGAAAACATCGCATCGCACTATTGCCCAGCCCACGTAGAAATCGTCCTGAATAGCTCGTAGTTTTTTTTAAATGTTATATTAATTAAATAAAGATCTGACTTTTTAATAATATTTTATATGTAGGTATGTTCTTAGAACACAGTTCCTGGATTTCGTCCCCAGAGGGATGATTAATTAATTATAGAAGTTTCACAAATGTCTCTACCATAATCCATTCAAATAAACGAAAGATTCGCACATTTGAATGTATATAAAACTTTGAAAAAATTTATGTTCTTACGAAGGAATTGGTAAACGTTGCATTGTGTAGAATGACCACTTAAGCCAGCTCACATGGGTTGTAAGCCCTGGGCCATCGTATAAAACTACTTCCACACACGTTTCTCATACAGGATGTCTCACAGCTAGGAGAAAAAACTTTACCGGTGGATTTCTGCCTTGATAATGAGTCGAAAATGTTCAAGCAACCATGACCTATTATATCAATAGTTGTGGAGATATGCAATATCAAACTTTGCGTTTTTTTCCCAATATTAATTATCTTCTTTTTTGTTAAAAGTCGACCTATCATTACAGTAACTTATATCGATTAAGAAAAATTCATTCACTTTAATAGGAGTGAATAAATAATAAAAATAAAAAATTTATACAAGGTCTTTATCATTTTATTTGAGTTGTACTGAATTTTTCTTAATCGATATAAGATACTGTAATGATTGTTCAACTTTTGCAAAAAATAAGTCAGAAATATTTTTAAAAAAATACAATGCTTGATATTGCATACCTCCGTAAGTATTAATGTTGTTAAGTCATGGTTGCTCTAATATTTTTGACTCACTATTAAGACAGGAATCCACCTGTATAATTTTTAGCTACTAGCTATGAGACACCCAGTATTCATAGCTTCGTCTCTGTGAGAAGATCTTTTGATCTTAGCATAATTAACAGAATTAAAAAAGGGTCGCTCAGATGGTTCGGGCATGTTGAGCGAATGAACGAGGAAAGAATGGTAAGAAAGATATATATAATGCAAGTGTTGATGGCGCCAGAAAGAGAGGGGGACCGCGGAAGACGTGGCACGACCAGATCAACCAGATACTGGAAGGTGGTCCCGTTGGAAGCCCCATCAAGCACCGAGCTTGCATGCGAATATGTATGAATGTGGATGAGGCGAGAGTTGTATGTCAGGACTAGGGAATGCAATCCCTAGTCGGGATTGCTCTTTCGGGATCCCTCGAGATTAGAATTTCCAATCCCGCGGGATCTCTACGGACCGGGATCCCGAATACTTTGGTGATTTTTTTGTTTATAGAGCTGAATAGCAATTAACAACAACGCCTTGCATTTTTATATCAGCAATTTTAATAAAATGTTCATTATTAATCATTGCAATAAAGTTTTTGTAGGCTTTTTACCAAGCATAAATCAGTCAACGTAGTAGAGTAAAAACTACTAACTAGTAGTAGTTTTTATTACTATGTTAGGTTGATAAAAGACAGCAAATATTATTCAAAGCAATTTTCCTTATTTTTTTAAAGTTAATAATATTTTCCTTAAGTTTTTAAGGACTTACTAAAAGCTCTATAGACATACACAATTAAACATACAAAACATAAAAAATTTTGATCAGTCCCGACAATCTCGTCCGATTTTTCGGTTCGGGATTGATCTCGTAAAATACCTCGAGATCTCGCGGGATCGGGATTGTATTCCCTAGTCAGGACAGAAGAGTGTGGCGCTCCTCCTCTCTGCCTACCCCCGCGGGAAAACGGCGTGACGGTAAGTAAGCAAGTAAGTAAGGATCTTTTATTTGAAATATTGTCAATCACTAAAATGAAGCCTAATTTCATCCACCCATGGCGTGGGTAAGGATTTTCTTGCATAAAACGTAGCACGTTCACGAACAGAACATTTCCAGAGAAAGAGCATTTTCCGGCTCGCGCTGGTATAGGTGGCGGTGGACGCGCGCCGCGCGTCACGCAAGAAAGCGGAGAAGGCGCTGCTAAACGTAACGCTCATTACAATATTACCGGACCGCGATACATACGTAACTACACGTAGATTCGTTACTTACACTTACACTTACACTTACACTTACACTTACTTACGCTTCAACAGGCCAGGAGGCCCAATTACAGAAGCGAAATACATCACAAAACACCCAGGCTTGAGTAAATCACATTGATTAAATTGTGACCTCACCGGGAATCGAACCCGGAACCCTCGGCGTGGGAAGCCAGTATCATACCCACTGCGCTACGAGGGCCGCTACGAAACAACGATCGGCCGTAACGGCCGCTAACGAGTGCGCGCCGCAGGAACACATTGTATTATTATAATGTGAATATTTAATTTAATTTCAACTCACTTTTCGGTGAATGCGTTTTAGAAACTCGGGTAATTCGACACTCATAACACCCCGCCTGCTTTCCACTGTATTATGTCATCAATAATAACTGTAGTGTGCATGGTGATTCGGGCCTATAGTGAGATCGTGGGTCGGCCAATCAGAGGTCAAGAACGCAGCGGCACTGGTTCGGACCTCGCGTCCTTTACGCTTCAACAAGCCAAAAGGCCCAATTACAATGTGTGGTGGAGCCAGATCTGCCTGGACTCTAGCCCCTCGAGCATGCCAAACGGACCAATCGCGCTCGAGGGATGCCGCCCAACGAGAAGCCCGAAGCGACGACAAAGTACCAAACTCGTTCTCTCACCGCTCGGCGCCCGCGATACCACGCTCAAACTCGCGCTCCGTATATTGTTGTATAACGCATTCTCCAACATGTAATGTTTAGTGACTTCAATAAACCAACGAGTTAATTGTGAGTACTTCTTTCTATTCCTGTATCGTATCCCGCTCCGCTTGTCATATACCTTCGTACTCGACACACATTCATTCACACGCCATCAGACATGCATCAGACGATTGTGCATTTTGGCAGAGGTGCACAATCACACCGCTTAATATCACACTGATACTGACACCGATCTGATGTATAATATAATTCAACCATCTGCCAAAACAGAAACGAAACACATCACAAAACACCAGGCTTGAGTAAATCACATATATTAACTGTGACCTCGCCGAGAATCGAACCTGGAAACCTCGTTGTGAGAAGCCAGTGTCATGGCCACTGGGCTACGAGGGCCGCCATTTCTTTTTTTGACTGTGTATATTAATATTGTCGCAGACATTGACGTGTTATAATATAGACACGTTATTCCCATACTAGCCGGCTTTCATATTTAGCAAATTTTGCGTTGAAAGAGACGACAAATCACGGCACACAAACGCTCTGACAGAAAAATCAGGTAATTTGAAGTCACGGTGACTAAAATAACATACTCATTCTTACAATAGTGTACGATACTCTGTTCCTTTTTCCGTGTAGCGTCGCGCCTGATAACAACGAAGGTCCGTTCGATAACGAATGCAGTAAGGCAATTACCTTACTTTTGAGTCGCCAAGATATCACGCTTGTAACGTATCTACAGTTTATTATATCATCGGTTGCAGGGTCGTTGCGGTGGTAGACCAATGAAACACTCGAAATTAATGAACTTTTTATTTAATCACCAAAGTCACAGAACAGGAACTTATCTGGAGCAGTAATTCGGAGCAGTAATTATGTATTTCGGATTAATTTTTAAAGCACTTTGTGCACGTCTGAATGAAACAACATCCCCTCTGGGGGACAGTGGAAAAAGCCAGCCAGGAAAGGGTCGAGACCAATACCCTACTGTACTAGCCAGACACATGCTAACGATGATGCTTTGTTTCTAAGCGCCACATGTTTTATCGGCATTTTATCCTTGTCTACATCTTCCACTTTTACTTATGTTAATATATTTTAGATTTCAATTGCTTTGGTTATTTATGTTTTTTTCTTTTACTACCTAATTATTATTTATTTTATTTGTTATGTGGTTTATTAAATGGTGGTTATTTTTTTATTACTTTCTCTGCGATGAATACGTTTTTAATTTATTTTAAAAAATAATACTTTCACCTTTATTGACTATTGTTTACGATAACGATTTCTTTTTTAATGATGAATTTAAATACTTGCAATGAAAATAGGTACGTGGAAGTGTATTCGTAATAAATTTCAAAATTGTCGTAATATTTTTTATTATCGAAGTGATGGTGTTCGAGAAAGGAAAGTGTGACAAGTGTGATGTAATTAACGGCTGTCGATAAATGCTTAGAACAAGTGAACGCGTTTGTGTATTTGCAAAGTATGTTTACGAGGGATATCGAAAGAAGCGTTGCTTGCAGGAAGTAAAGTAAATTGTTCTCTTGAATGCAATAGTAATCTGTCATTCGAAGTGAATTAGCAATAAATGTTTGATAACAGACAAAAGATGATTTTTTTATTTTTTTAATTTTTTTATTTCATTCGTTCATCCAACAGGGAGACATACTTGCTTGAAAGGACAAAATACAGAAAAATTAGTTAAATGTCTCCCGTAACTAAAGGATGACACAGATAGACATAATTATAGACAAGTCAATTTGATTAACAATTATATAATTATTAATCGTTAATTCGTTAATTTTTCCCGAAATATGTTAATATTTCAACAAAGCATACAGTCACGGAACGTGGCTATGGGGGGCAAATGAAAATACGAAAAAAAAGTCACCGAACACTAAATGTTTCCAGAATATTTCACACTCATAATATTACACTGTTTAGTAATTCGCCCTAATGTTAACGTTATTTCTATTACTTTGATCACTTTCAACAGATTCCATTCAATATTCGCACGTAGAAAAATTTCTCGCCCCGTTAGGAACTTCCTTTTATCGCTGGAATATACGCTGGCTGCACTCCGTTGCTAATATCGCGTGGGTTAATCGTCACGAATGACTGAACGTCCTTCTATTTATAGGTAGCACCGCCTTCTAGATCCTTCGACAACCGCCTTGTCGCCTCGAGAGACAGAGAATTCCAGAGATTACGACAGGCCTGTGGAGCTTTCTGGACGATTCCAAAGCGTTCCGTAGTGCGTCCCAGAATGTTACGGAATGTTCGAGAGAATTCGATCGTGTTTTCGTCGAGAGGCGCAGTTATCTCATTACAATATACTGTTACCAAAAAATCGTTTTGCAGTTATTGAAGAAGAAAAAAATGATTTATTAGGGTTGCGATTTTTTCGCGTATCCTCGTACAAGTAGCAAGTTCCGATTCCGTTCTTGCCGTTCTTGGAATCTTCTGAATGAATTCTTTCATTCGAGTGAAGTCGAGTGTGCCATGTAATAATAATATTATGTACCCAGTAGCCACCCAGTGCGATGTGCGTCATACATATTTAAGATAATACTTTTTTATATGAAGATAATTAAAGCGAAACTCATTCACAATGAACTAATTACTTGAATATATAAATACTATTCGGATATCATGCGGGAACAGAAATGATAACTTTTAACTTTCTAAATGCGATATTATCTAAACTATTTTATTAACTGTTTATATAATTGTTGACGGAATAAATTATATGGAACTCCAAAAAAGCAAAACCACGTCAGATTGCTGTTGATAAACTTTATATTCTTGATCATTTCTCTCTTGACAAAGAGACTTCACTCTCGAAGCGAAGCAATTTACAAGAGCCAGCGACTACTGGACTTACGTTACAGTATCAAATCTGAAATATTTTCTGTAGATATCCAATATTCTGCAGGTATTATGCCGTGTTTTTACTACCTTTCTGGCCGACGTTTCGGATCCCATTGCAGGGTCCATCATCAGGGTTGATGTGTTGTTGTGAGTGTTGCTAGAAATATGCATTAGGCCGGCCGCACTTTGGATACGAATTATTACGTACGTATTCGTACGACTATTTTCATCCGCATTGGAGCGCGCACATTGATTGCGTCTTGCGTTATCACGATCAGTTACTTTGCGCATTTCTCAAATGACGTTTGTGCCAAATTGATAATCTGTATCTTCTGGAAAACTCTATTATGGCAGACTTAAATAATGACAAATTTCATGACTATCTATATCCAATAGATTCACAAATGCTGGGGAGAATCGAAGTGCAACGAGAGCTCATAACATCGGAGAAATATTTAAAAGTTTTTTTGTTCGAAGTACATAATTATACAGTTGCCGGCAAACTTCTTGAAATTTTTTGGCGTAGTGGGGGAATGCGCAGAAGACAAAATTTGGGTCTCGTTGGTGGAATGGTACATGCCCAAACTTCCCCCCACTACGTCGTAAAATTTCAAGATGTTTGCCGGCTACTGTGCCTCACCTTCATTAAACCAAATTATTTAATTATTTAACTTACAGGTATTTTTTAGTTCTTTAGAAATCTCTATCCTATCTAGAAATAATAGAGAATCCTCCGCCATGATCTGCGCCGATGGTCACGTAGTTGAATCACTTTGGTCCCACAAACATTTGTGGTCATGTGTCAAATTGACAAAATTTTCAATATCCGTCGTACGAAATCGCAAAAATTTCCGAACAAATCCGGATCGTGTCGGACGTCGCATCTATACGTGCGTACACGCACTACTAAATCGTGTACAGTGTGCGATGTTTAATACTACTTCGAAGGTCAAGAATGTTCTTGTGTATTCGTACATATACGTACTACTCAATTTCGTACGAAAACGCATCCAGTGTGCAGCCGGCGTTAGTCTAGATTTTCGGTAATCACTTATTCTCTTCGGAAAATTGCATTATTGCATCGTGCCGTTCAGCTCAAAACGGATTTTGTCTCAAAAACACAAGAAGGAAACACAAGGCATCTTGCTGCAGTGGTATTTATTATCTTTATCGCAATTAAAATGCTTAAACTGCGCGAGACATATCCTTGGACAAGCTCGCGCAGATGAACATATAAAAATGTATAAATATTCATTCGATTTATTCTACATATATCATAATTAAAGTGAACTTGAAAAACTAGTTTTTTTCTGTGCTAGTGTGGTCAGTTCCTACTACATACAGTCGTGATTCTCCAATACCGCAATGTTATTGGCATCATAATATCTTCATTTTATTTCGAAACGTACTTCGATAATTTTTACAGCACAACATCAGAAGGAGCTGGTTGTATATATTAGGTCCTTACATATGAAATTGACGTTTTGCCGTACTGGCAAATTTGATCTCAAATATCTTCTCTTTGGTTAGGAATTCCAAATCCAAATTTATACAGCTATTTACTCATGTATTTGTGTTTTGAAAATTATAATTCATTTGTTTTTTCCTCAATTGTTTTTTTCTTTGCGTCACTCAGTTTACAAAATGAAAAACTTGAAATATCGCGTTATTTACGAGTACGAGTTCCACCGTGGCACCAGTACTGCAGAAAAGGCTCGAAGGATTAATGATGTGTATGGCGACGGTGCCGCAAAAGAAAACACAGTGCGTTTTTGGTTCCAACGTTTTCGTTCTGGAAATTTCGACCTGCAGAACAAGCCCCGTGGACGGCCGGAGACCAAAGTTGATAATGAAGAATTGAAGGCTATTGTGGAAGCGGATCCATCGCAAACCACATCCGAGTTAGCTGCAGGCTGCGATGTTAGTGATAAAACTGTTTTAATCCACTTGAAGCAAATTGGTAAGGTGAAAAAGCTTGAATGGTGGGTACCTCACGAATTGAGTGAAGCAAATCAACAAAAGCGCGTTGACTGCTGCGTTGCATTACTCAACCGGCACAATAATGAAGGGATTTTAAATCGAATCATTACCTGTGATGAAAAGTGGATCCTGTACGATAATCAGAAGCGCTCATCGCAATGGCTGAACCCTGCCAAACCAGCTAAACCATGCCCCAAGCGAAAATTGACTCCAAAAAAGGTACTTGTGAGCGTTTGGTGGAATAGTGCTGGTGTCGTTCACTACAGCTTTCTTAAATCTGGCCAGACGATTACGGCAGATGTCTATTGTCAGCAACTGCAAACCACGATGGAAAAGATAGCTGCTAAACAACCGAGGCTGGTTAATCGCTCTAGGCCACTGCTGCTTCATGATAACGCTAGACCACACACTGCACAACAGACGGCTACCAAATTAGAGGAGGTTCAATTGGAATGTCTAAGACATCCACCGTACTCTCCGGACCTTGCCCCAACAGATTACCATTTTTTTCGAAATTTGGATAACTTCTTGCAAAGGAAAAAATTCAACTCCGATGGGGCAGTCCAAACCGCCTTCAAAGATTTTATTGATTCCCGTCCGAATGGTTTTTTTAGTAAAGGGATCGATGAACTACCTATGAGATGGCAAAAGTGCATAGATAGCAATGGTACATACTTTGATTAAATAAATATATTATAATAAAAAAAATCGGCTTTATGTTCCTCCCATACTAAACGTCAATTTCATATGTAAGGACCTAATATGTAGTAAATAGTAAATTAAATATTGTAGATAATTTGTTTTATCTACATTGTAAAGAAGAGCCGAATATAAATTTAAATTAACTGTCGACTTATTTATTAAAAACATATATTAATAATTTTGATTAAACAACTTTGTATTAACCACCTAGTAACTCTACGTCTACTCGTTTCGATACCACTGTATCTTCATCAGAACGGACGCAAACTAACTATCCATTACCTATTCTAGAAAAAAAAAATATTTTTGAACGGGGGCGTGGCTACAGCTATGGTGGTGGTAATTGAGAAGTGAACGCCGAAATGGGGAATATGTCAAGTAACAGGCTATTAATAAAATTTATCTATTAATTTATTTATTGATTTTTTTATTTATTTATTAATTTATGTTCAAATCCTACAATGGTTTTATTGAAGTGCACAATGTAATATTTATTTTATAGCATTTTATGAGCATACATACATATATGAATGTATTTTTGTACAATTTTTGATTTGTATAGATATTAGCTCGTCTTCCCAGGAGATGAATATACAAATTTAAATCATAAAAATGAAAACCTTAATGCGAGAAGTTCGCCTTTAGAGAAGTTGATCAAACCTGATACAGTGATGAGCATTCTTTTTCTAACAATTCTTCTTCTTCTTCATTTTGCTATAAGAAAATACAAAAAAAAAACGATTTTTTAAAAATCCTGATTACACGTAACCCCTTAACTCAAAACTATTTTTTTTTGACTTATATAAAACTGATGTATCGAAGTGAAACCTGGAGCTGGCAGAAGAGGGACGAAAGTAGATTGATTGCAGTGGAGACGAGATCCCTTAGACCTGTGTGTGTCAAATCTTAGAGTATATATAAACTATTGTATATACTCTAAGTGTCAAATACATTTATGATAGAGTAAAGAATGAAGATATTACGAATGAATGTAAAGCTGATCTTAGCATAATTCATAGAATTAAAACAGGGTCGCTCAGGTGGTTTGGGCATGTTGAGCGAATTAATGAGGAAAGAATGGTAAGAATGAGTGATGAAGTGTTGATGGCGTCAGAAAGAGAGGGCGACCGCGCAAGACCAGATTAACCAGATACCGGAAGATGGTCCCGTTAGAAGCCTCAACAACCGTCGAGCTTGCATGCGAAGATGTATGAATGTGGATGAGGCGAGAGTTGTATGCCAGGACAGAGTACGGCGCTCTATTCTCTCTGCCTACCGCCACGACGAAACGGCGTGATGGTATGTTGTTAGTTAGTTACGACTTATGAAAAATCAAGTATCCGTCTTAAAATTTTGTAGTGTTCGTTTAGAGATAATTTTTGAACAAGTAGTATAATAACCAATATTTCTCCATTATTAACTCAAAAATGAAAATTTTTGACTTATATAAAACTAGGGGTGCAATCATTTATCCAGACTTATTTATCTAGACATGTATTTTTATATCCACGAAACGTGCTGGGTAGAAATTATTTAACATTTATCTGAAGTACGTTTCTAAAGTTAAAAAAATAATATTTACCCAAAAGTAGGTACATAATAAAATGATAACGCTTATGGTAAATCCTTCGCATCCAATCCCTCTCCCCGCCCTTTCAAGCAATCCTTCCAGCACACTGGCACGTAATAGTAAATAACATTTAAATAAAGCTGTGACGAATATACCCCCACACGCGTGCAAACCTCTTTTGATTCCGTTCGGGCACTTTGCCAGACGTCCCCCCAGAGCTGGTGGTTCCAAGAAACGGCCCCTAATTTCTCGGATAGTTATCGCAACTAAATATTTGCTCGTCATGTGGGACAGACACCATTAGGGCCGAGATTAGGCTGCCCATGATTCCGTGCCGTGTTAAGGTCTGTGGTGGTGGGTTTTCGGTTCTTCCTACCTGGGTCGACCACTGTTTGCTCAGATAACAGTATTTTTTCTTCGCCAGGGGTACTAAACTGTGTTGAGTGATAAAGCGTCATCGTTTCTTTACTCATCATAAATGTGTTTGCTAAAGTTTCTTCAAAACGACCTGATGATATAATTTATACCACTAATTTTACCAAGGTAGTAATAATCAATTACTAAGTACTAAGAGGTAAATTCATTAATAACGTGTAATGTTCCTGCTAGGTCCCCCAGGCAAAACATATCTTTTCATTGCCAACCTGGAAATACAATTTATATATTAAATTCACCGATAAATAGATTATACAGGCATGGTAATGAATATGCTTATCTTTAAGATGATTTACTTCATTATAAATAAGTGTTCATTCATTGATAAAATCTTTCTAAGATCTACTTTGCATTTTTAATTTACATTTTACCTTGTTTTTCAATTGTCCGGAGGGCTTATTTTATACATACATTTTTGTTTTTCATAAATGTAGTTTCCTTTTTCTACATTTAGTTTCTCAATGTTCTGTAATTCAAATTCAAATGTTCATTCAATGTTCAATGTTACAAATGTTTACAGTGTTTACAAAATTAAATTAAGCTTTTTTTCATTGTTGCTGAGTGTCTTGGCAGCAAGTAAACACTAAATTGATTTGACGCCCTGCCTGCTACACTAGTAATTGACTGTATTATAGCAGACAGTAATATAGTGATTATTGGGATCCACTGTCTGACTCTGCTTATACTACGGAATTGATTACTTTTGTATTCTTATTGTACTTTTCTATGTACTATGTAATTTTCTTTTTTATATTTTGTTAGCCAATATTTTATTTCGTTTTACTTTATTTATTTGTGAAATCAATATATATTTGTAATGTGTAGTTTAAAGGTTTTATGGCCGAATATGTTGTCAAAATAATTATAAAACTACAATTAAAAGCAGAGACTAGAATAGTTCTGAAGTAATAAGACGAGAGAAATATGACTACTTTAGCTCATAATACAAGGCAAAATTTGGCGCGGTTGAAATATCTTTGACAGTGATTTAATTCAGGTTCGACGCTCTTTAGATTATAACACAATAATAACTTACCTCGAAACATGCCGTCTTGAAATTTTGTTAAACATTCACTTTAGATGAACAAACTTTTCCCCTGCGTCACCTACACAATATCACCGGAGACAATGCTGGACATGTGATCGTCCATAATGACGTCGCATAAATCCAAGAAATCTCATCCAATGTTCTAATAGCCTTCATATCTGCAGCCCTGATTTGTTGCATAGAAACTGTATTTTGTTGATCCATTGTGAAAACCTTGATTGTTAACTCTAGAAGTTCGTTTGGAAAAATCTCCCACAGCTCAAGAGTCTGAATTCTACCCACAAACTAGACCAAGGACTAGGCTTTTTGCAGCCTGCGAAAAGTAACGCTACCAAATAATGTTTTCTCAGGTTATCACGGTCGTTTCGCATTGTCGGTGTTGCTATGCAGAATAATACATAAAATTTGTGTGAGTATTTTAGCCTGTTTTTATTTTTTTATTTTTTATTATCATTATTAAATTTATACATATTTTCTATTATAATAGATCGTGCCAAGCCTTATACAGCTTGTCGGCACGTTTCTTTTCCATTCTCTTGCATAAGTACATAGCATATTTAGTTATAGCTATAATTTAATAATAATAATTATAATAATTGGATAATTTGTATAGCGCCGTTTTCGCGAAATACTCACCTCAAGGGCGCTTTACACAGAGAAATTGTTATCTTACAAGACAACTTACTGCTAGAAAAGAAAAAACTTATTTACCATTACTTATTCACTAGGTGGCTTACAAGAAGTGGAATTAAAATTGAGTACTATAATAGTTTGTGAGTCCCTGAAAGAATTATGTGTTTTCGCGGAGTGCACAATATGAGTGGAAAACATTAGCTAGCGTTGTTGTGGTCAGATTCTAAAGGTTTTTATAGGATTGTCTAAATAAATGCGTCTTAAGTTGTTTTTTGAACAGTGGTAAGCTGTCTGTTTGTCTCAGTTTATTAGGTAGTTTGTTCCATAACTTTGGTCCAGCCACCGCGAAAGCACGATCACCGAAATTAGTTTTGTGGACGCGATTTACTTCAGCTAACCTATTTGTATTAGATGTTGATGCTGAGCGAAGTGTTAGTTGTCTATTATTTGCGGAGAATGGAATGCAGAAGTCGGTTATGTATTGAGGGGCCATGTTGTGAATAGCCTTAAATATTGTAAGGCAAAGCTTATATTCAATCCTCTCTGGACATCTAAGCCAGTGAAGGTTTTGAAGATGGTTTGAGATGTGCGCAAACTTTGAAACGCCGGTAACGAGTCTTGCGGCGGCATTAAATACAGATTGTAATTTGTTTATTTCCTGTTTTTTTTACAAAGGATAAAATATAAGTAAAAAATAATAATATTATATGAACATAACAAAACTTAAAAATAAACTTTGTAGTGAGACTAGGTATCAGATAATATATAAAAATGCAAAAAAGTAAAAGATAATAATATCATATGAAAATAACAAAACTTAAATGTAAACTTAGTAATAAGACTACGTAACCGACCGAGATAATAAAAAACATAAACATCAATATGAATCACTGGGATCAAGATGCAGAAAAAAATCATGGAACAGCTCAATGTAAAATTGAGTCTAACAGTATGAGGCATATGACTTGTCTAGATTTCCAGAGTCAAGTTAATCAAGAACTAAGTAGATTTATTAAATTTATGCCATTTCTGTAGTAAACTTTACTACTTTACAAATAATTTACTTTAAAATACATGTTTTGAGGCTCGGTTGTTTAACTATTACTGCGATTGGTGTATCCTAATCGGTACCCTAGCTGGGATGGTGACTAGGTTTTATTATCTGATAAGCCGATCGGTTCCTCAGGTTAGATATAAGATTTCGATGTTCAGTAACAATATATAGAATACAGACGGTGTAACACAATTATCAATGTATATTTTACATCTTCCTCTATCTTGACATGTAGTCCTCCAATAAAATAAAAAATGGATATTTCAATAGCGTCATTTTCGTAAAAAAAATCACCCCAAGGGCGCTTAATCACATCAAGGGTGCTTGTTAATGGCTTTCAAGACTTGTTGCACTCCATCCAGCCATCGGAGTTTGGGTCTACCAACGCTGCGTCTACCTTGGGGCTTTGTGTGGAGAATCTTTTTTGGCATTCTCTCTTCACATACTCTCTATGCCCTGCCAATCGCATCCTCCCTATTTTGATAAGTTGCATTATATTGGGCTCATTGTATGTATTGTAGACCTCCTAGAAATATTGTAGAACATGAAACAATTAATCAAAAGCAAAACAAATGACAATATAAACCAAAATATAAAGATAAATAATAAAATTACACAAATTAAAATAAGGTTAGGTTATAGAAAATAAAAATACAGTTATATAAAATTAATAAAGGATAAAAAATACCAAATAAACATGAAAAAGGCACCAAGCAAAATATAATCAAAATAGAAGAATAGCAATGCGAGTGAGAGAAAGAAGGGTGAGGTAGTTGGATTGAGGTTAATGTAGGGGAAGGACTGTGTGCAATAAGCGATATGTGTTTAAGTGGAGTGCGCATATGTAGATAGTCGGTCAGAGTCTATCCGGTGAAGACATATAAATGTGTGATGTAGATTCATAGACGGTTTTTAAATGATTTGATGTAGATATTAAAGCGAAATGAAGCGAAGCCCGGAGTTGGCAGAAGAGGAACGAAAGTAGATTGAATGCAGTGGAGATCCCTCAGACATCGTGACAAATCAATTTATGATAGAGTAAAGAATGCAGATATTAGGAACGAATGTAAAGCTGATCTTAGAATAATTAATAGAATTAAAAAAGAGTCGCTCAGATGGTTTGGGCATATTGAGCGAATGAATGAGGAAAGAATGGTAAGAAAGATATATAATGCAAGTGTTGATGGCGCCACAAAAAGAGGGCGACCGCGGAAGACGTGGCATGACTAGATTAACCAGATACTGGAAGAAGGTCACGTTAGAAGCCTCAACAACCGACGAGCTTGCATGCGAAGAAGTATGAATTTGGATGAGAAGAGAGTTGTATGTCAGGACAGAAGAGTGTGGCGCTCTATCCTCTCTGCCTACCCCCAAGGGGAAACGGCGTGATGGTAAGTAAGTAGATATTAAATACATCAGGGTCGTTAGTGTGATTATTACTTCTTAGATGCTCGCTGGATGAACGAATTTTGTACATAAGAAGTTCCACTTCTGGGTACATCGGAGCACGGTCTGTCGTATTGTGAGTTGGGAGTTGGGACGTCCAGGACCAGGAATTATTTCCGGAACCCTCGGTATGAGATGCCAGTGTCAAGTCCACTGAACCATGAGGATCGGCTTGTGTGGGTTTAGAGTAGTTTTAGTTTGATATTCTACATAGATAAAAGTTTAAAAAGAACTTGTATTAGTTGTTAAAGGGGGTTAGCAACCCCTGATCGAAGCGTCGCCAGCCCCCCGGGTGCCCGGGTGGTGCGGGTGTAGTATTGTCATATTTAAAGCCTGGAGAGCCTTTCCATTTGGTCGCCAAGGGCTGTGAAGTGTTTTATGGCCGGCCCCTAATGGTCGCCCCGGCCGTAATATTTGTAGTTTCACGGAATAAAACACATCGTAAATGACCGCCTTTCAACAAAACTATTGTAAAAAGTCAAAAAACTATGTACATATTCCTTTAAAGCCTGCTGTTCTCTCCAACCCCGGGCATGACGAAATATGTTCAATCTTCGGATTAACAATAACTCTTCCCGAGATCGGGTTTAAATTAATAAACCACCGATTCTAACTTCGTTCGAGATGATGATTGAAACACAAAATTACTTAATATTTTAGGCGATAAAAGGAGAACTATGTCAAATAGTTTTATCAAAATTATGTACACGAGAGTAAAAACACGAGACTATTAAATTACACGTAATCAATATATATATAAAAAGAAACCCGTGTTTCCCTATCCGCCAAGTTTTCTCCACAACCAGATACTACCACCCCCTGGTGGTTATGGTGGTGGATAGCCTTGGTGTCCCATTGAGAATGTGCGAGTTTTGTGGAGATGGCTGAGCGTGGGTGGGAGTGGGTGACGAAAATGTGCATTCTAGCACATTGTTTTGTTATGGGAAGGCCGCAAATGCTTCAGATTGTTGTAAAATAGGCGCGCTGACTGTGTCGGTGAGTCAAGAAAGTTCCGGAAAAACCTGCTCTAGAAAGTTCAAGAAGAAGGTTCTAGAAAATTCCCGAAAGTTCTATAAGATTCTAAACTGAGTGGCGGAATGTGTCAGTGTGTCTAGAAGGTTCCTGTACATTCGAATTTCTTGAAAGTTATATGACGATCCAAACAGTGTTCTAAAAAACTACGCATGCGAAGCCGCGCTGGCACAGCTAGTAATAATAAAAGTTATACGCGGCTCCGATGAAGTATGATTTTAAAAGAGACCATTTCTACCATAATTCTTCATTTATATAACCTCTTTTTATTATTTTTTCAACAAATACAAATTGCATAGTTACACTTTTTTCTACATATTCTCGTTTTCAAATATTTTTCGATAAAAATAATAATGTAAAAAATAAATAAAACACATTTTTTATTAATTCAAGAAACATATATACAGATATGAAATCAACTCAAATTTTTAATATATTTTTTAATATTAGGTCCTTACATATGAAATTGACGTTTAGTATGGGAGGAACATAAAGCCGATTTTTTTTTATTATAATAATTTATGTAATCAAAGTATGTACCATTGCTATCTATGCACTTTTGCCATCTCATAGGTAGTTCATCGATCCCTTTACTAAAAAAACCATTCGGATGGGAATCAATAAAATCTTTGAAGGCGGTTTGGACTGCCCCATGGAAGTTGAATTTTTTCCTTTGCAAGAAGTTATCCAAATTTCGAAAAAAATGGTAATCTGTTGGGGCAAGGTCCGGAGAGTACGGTGGATGTCTTGGACATTCCAGTTGAACCTCCTCTAATTTGGTAGCCGTCTGTTGTGCAGTGTGTGGTCTAGCGTTATCATGAAGCAGCAGTGGCCTAGAGCGATTAACCAGCCTCGGTTGTTTAGCAGCTATCTTTTCCATCATGGTTTGCAGTTGCTGACAATAGACATCTGCCGTAATCGTCTGGCCAGATTTAAGAAAGCTGTAGTGAACGACACCAGCACTATTCCACCAAACGCTCACAAGTAACTTTTTTGGAGTCAATTTTCGCTTGGGGCATGGTTTGGCTGGTTCGGCAGGGTTCAGCTATTGCGATGAGCGCTTCCGATTATCGTACAGGATCCACTTTTCATCACAGGTAATGATTCGATTTAAAATCCCTTCATTATTGTGCCGGTTGAGTAATGCAACGCAGCAGTCAACGCGCGTTTGTTGATTTGCTTCACTCAATCGTGAGGTACCCACCATTCAAGCTTTTTCACCTTACCAATTTGCTTCAAGTGGATTAAAACAGTTTTATCACTAACACCGCAGCCTGCAGCTAACTCGGATGTGGTTTGCGATGGATCCGCTTCCACAATAGCCCTCAATTCTTCATTATCAACTTTGGTCTCCGGCCGTCCACGGGGCTTGTTCTGCAGGTCGAAATGTCCAGAACGAAAACGTTGGAACCAAAAACGCACTGTGTTTTCTTTTGCGGCACCGTCGCCATACACATCATTAATCCTTCGAGCCTTTTCTGCAGTACTGGTGCCACGGTGGAACTCGTACTCGTAAATAACGCGATATTTCAAGTTTTTCATTTTGTAAACTGAGTGACGCAAAGAAAAAAACAATTGAGGAAAAAACAAATGAATTATAATTTTCAAAACACAAATACATGAGTAAATAGTTGTATAAATTTGGATTTGGAATTCCTAACCAAAGAGAAGATATTTGAGATCAAATTTGCCAGTACGGCAAAACGTCAATTTCATATGTAAGGACCTAATATAATACATCGCCAAATTGTTCGATCTATATTTTGGAGACGAAACACCTGCCTTAATTGCATGTAATATACATATTATGGAATAAATAAAAATTGAATTGAATTGAAATCGAGGGTATACTGACATAAGGCATTAAGTCAAATTTTGATAATTTTCTGTTTTAAGTTGAGACGTTGTTCTCTTTCTAATGAAAATTCTCTCCATTAACACGCTTAATTAGAACATGTAATGTTATTCAATATAGACTTTCAGACTGCAAATCAAAATTCAAAAAGAACATTTTATTGTAATTTTATCTTTGATGCAACAGATAAAACAACTTGTGTGATTATACCCGTGTAATATAATAATGTAATATAATATGATATTAATAAAATCATGAAAACTATGTTTTAACCACACACTTTTTTTTTTTTTTTTAAATTAAACACGTTTCGGGAGCGATGTTGCCTTCTTCGGGATAGTGAATATACTGAAATTAATGAAATTTAAGCATGGTCAAAACAAATTTTTCATTATTTTATTTATAAAATGGTGCCACAAAGTGAATTAGAAAAATTTGAAGAAATAATATGATATTATTTATATGAAATTATGTTATACCACCATGCACAAAATGTATGGGCACGTTATGCTGTGTTTGTGCTAAAGTAAACTAAATAAAATAAATGTATGCAAGAATCCATTCTTGTATACATTGGCTTCTTTTTCCTAAAAGAGTCAAGATGTGTTGGTTGGTGTACAAGGCGATACAATATGGCGCCTCTGTATCTTCAAGTGCTCTGCATCTCAGACGACTTAAATAGTAGACGCCAAACTCGGATGTCAGGCTCTACTTCAGCTGCAGGGAGGACCAATCGTAGACCAAGTAGAACTGATCATCCACTGACAGAAGACTATGTTTAATGAACGGGCATTTTCGGTGGTAGGGCCAAAGGCGTGGAACTCTTTTCCTTCTGTAATACGGAACAGTGCATCAGAAATAATGTTTAAAAAAAGACTCAAAACGCACCATTTTGTAAAATCATCTCCATTAAAATAAATACTGGTGTAGGAATAAACAATGTTTGTGTAAAGCGCTCTTGAGGTGAATTTTTTACGAAAATTGTATTATTATTATTATTAATTACATACAGGGTGTACCAGAGCTAGCAGCAGAAACTCGGCCGGTAAATTCCTGACTATGTTATGAGTCTAAAATGTTCAAGCAATCGTGATCTAAAATCAATAGTTATGGAGATAGGCAATATCAAAGTTTGCATTTTTTAAAAAATATTTCTGACTTATTTTTGGCAAAAAGTTGAACTATAATTACAATAACTTATATCGATTGTGAAAAATTCATTTGCTTCAATACCACTTAAATAAAATGATAAAAAGCTTGTTAAAAATAACTTTTTTTAATTTTTGCAAGGTTTTTATCATTTTATTCGACTTGTATTAAGGGGGGGGGGTAAGGTTTTTTACTTTTTTTTTTGCATTTTATTTTTAATTTTAAAATAACATCGCAAAAATATTGAGTCGAAATTTCAAGTCAATCGGAGCAAAATTGACGAAATTATGAACATTTGAGCGATACTCAGACTGTTTTCTATACCTGCTCGGGCAGCTAAGAGACGCGCTCACCTGAGGAGACCGGACGTGCTATTGTATTGGAAAAGTTTTGCGTAGACAAGGACAAAAAGATGCTGATGATGAAAGCTCTTTG
Source organism: Agrypnia vestita (assembly GCA_016648135.1). Classification (NCBI taxonomy): domain Eukaryota; kingdom Metazoa; phylum Arthropoda; class Insecta; order Trichoptera; family Phryganeidae; genus Agrypnia; species Agrypnia vestita. The sequence continues at coordinate 135,942 of JADDOH010000228.1, forward strand.
CTGTGTGAACATGGCATCGACAATTATGTGTAAGTATAAAATAAGTGTTGAGTTTTATTTTGAATTTTACAGTGTGCAAAACTTTAAAGCGTGTTCCCCACATCTCACGTTTTTAAAGTCGGTGTCCATCATAACTTCAAAACTACTGCACCGATCCTTTTGAAATTTTGAACACTATTTCTGTACATAATTTACGAGGTAACGCTGTTGAGTTTTTTTCAAATTTGTTATTAATTTTTATTTTTTAATAACAAATAAGCCGATATTTTTCGCAAAAAATCGCGTTTTTCCCTTCAAAGGGAAAAAATTGAAATTTCAAAAAACCCTCCCAGCGTTACCTGGGAAAACCTATTATCTAACGAATGAACTTTGATTTTTTGATTTCAGATGATCTAGCACCAAGTTATGATGGACACCGCAATTCTCCTTTTTTCCGAGACACGTCCGAATAATTGCTGCCATTGCCGTATTTTTTAATATTTCGTCTTGAAAATTTTACACAATATTCTTCAAATGTCAGAATTTAATGTACTATTGGTTTTAATAAAGAGGTTTTAACTGTGTCGTCACCAAAAAATTCACAAAAACATGCCTTTTTTTGTACGAATTAACCTTACCCCCCCCTAAAGAGAATGAATTTTTCATAATCGACATAAGTTACTGTAATGATAGTTCAACTTTTTGCAAAAATAAATAAGAAATATTGAAAAAAAATGCATACTTTGGTATTGCATATCTCCATAACTATTGATATTAGGCCATGGTTGCTTGAACATTTTAGACTCATAACATAGTCAGGAATCTACCTGCCAAGTTTCTGCTGCTAGCTCTGGTACACCCTGTATATTTCACTAAAAAACGATAAAAAATTGATTGAAAATAGCCGAAACAACAGTACACCGCCGCTCTTTTTTCTTTTAGAAATATCCAAATAATCTAACGCACTATATGACGTCTTATTTTTTGACAGTTAATTTGCTTTTAATGTTGAAAATAGTCTTGTTTACAAATTTCAGGTGGCACGAACTGTGCAAATATCGCCAGAGAGCTCTGTTCGCTAGTTAATATCTACGGAGATTGATTGTACACACAGTGGATATTTGACGGGTCATCCCTTAGAAAGGGTCATCCCCTTTCTCGGTCGTCATCTCCAGAGAAGAGTTGACCCCGCGCACGTAGCCTGCGTGTCCCACTTTAACCGCCTTATCGCAGTACGGTCCCCCTTATCAGGGAGTTTATTCAATTTTGGTTAACCTTTGAATTCGAAGAAAATCCGTGTTCGAATTTAATTAAATTTTATCAATTGAATGCGTGTATTAATATTAATTACACTCGTATATTCATCATTATAATTCTCAATCTTATCTTACGTTTAATACAAATATAAAAATTTGCAAAATAATTGCATTTTGCGTGACATCTATACTGACCTATTTTGAAAATAGTAATATTTCTATTTGGTAATTAAGGAAGTGAAGGCTGGAGCTGGCAGAAGAGGAATGAAAGTAGATTGAATGCAGTGGAGATGAGGTCCCTTAGACGTATGTGTGTTAAATCCATGTATGATAGAGTAAAGCATGAAGATATTAGGAATGAATGGAAAGCTGATCGTAGCATAATACATAGGATAAAAATAGGGTCGCTCAGGTGGTTTGGGCATGTTGAGCGAATGAATGAGGAAAGAATGGTAAGAAAGATATATGAGGCAAGTGTTGACGGCGCCAGAAAGAGAGGGCGACCACGGAAGACGTGGCATGACCAGATTAACCAGATACTGGAAGATGGTCCTGTTAGAAGCCTGAACAACCGTCGAGCTTGCATGCGAAGATGTATGAATGTAGACGAAGCGAAAGTTGTATGTCAGGACAGAAGAGTATGGCGCTCTATCCTCTCTGCCTACCCCCACGGGGAAACGGCGTGATGGTAAGTTAAGTTAAGTAATTGTTCCCTCAACACTCAAAAATAGAGAAACGTCGAAACACCTGTCAATTGTCAATATATTTGAACTCTGTATGAAGAAATTAGTAGATGTGTAACAAAATCTTTTAGACATGTTGTAAACACCCTTAATTTGGGACTTGACTTATTTAACTTCTTTTTTGTTTTTTGCTTGTATTCGATGTACTAATTTATTATCAACATCTATGTGTCTCTTTAATTAAAATAGTTAGTAGTAGTTTACCCTTGAAAGAACGGTGGTTGCGAAACTGGTTTGTGATGCCAAAAGTACAGTGTTTTAAATCAAGTTAATTTGTGTTTAATTTCATTTATATAATATGGATTTCAAAACCACGGTTACTGAACTTGTTTTTTTTTACTGTACAGCGTAATGGTATACCTGCTTAATGGTTTACCTAAATTGTAAATCTAAACAGATTGCGTTTCAGGAGAGAAAAATGGTTCATTACGTAGATACGTAATCTTGTCGTATGGAAACAATTTTTCCCCTATGATTTGATCTTTTCTGCGCTAATAAAACTCCAATATACGTATGGAAATTCATACATTTCTGAATGAAGTGTTATTCTGTGGGTGTGTGAACTTTTCTATTCTGAACCTCTACTTCGAAATAGTAAATATCGAAATTAACTCTAAGATATTTGAAAAATGGAACATTACAAAGCTTCTGAAAGATGATATGAATCAATATTTGATTTAATCGATTTTGCAATCATATTAATTGACAGCTTAGGAGGTTGGATATTAAAAAACTAACCCATAAAAACCAAGTTTTTATTTTACTCCCTTTCTAATTTTATCAGGTTTCGTGTCTACCAGACGCGTCGCAGTCTTTTCATACAACTTACTCGGTTGTATGAAAAAAACATTAAAAATTTGAAAAATCCAAAATTATACTATAATTATTAAATTTTTTTAACGAAAATTTGATAGATCTTTTTGATCGTCGCCACGAGTCTGCTTGCAAAGTTTCAGCTCGATTCGATCACGGGAAAAGGGTTAAAAATCGATCCAAATTTTTTTCGTCAGACATGCAAACAATCAGACGCTACGAGTTAAAAGAAAGGGAGTAAAAATCACCTACCAGTCAGGTCATGACACACGGTAGAATAGCTCAGAAAACTAGTATTAATTTTGGTTGGATGCATAAACTATTTGAATGATATCCCTCTTCAAAATGGTCGAGTAAAGAAATATGTATTCGATTCATAGATCACAGGATTGTTGAATCCCAACGGTTGCTATGGGTACGTAGTAATTTTTCAAGAAATTATCAAAATACGAATAGTTTTTATATCTATACTTATAAAACTCAATGTCTGTCTGTCTGTCTGCTGTAGGACCCGGCGGGTAACATAGGCAGCATTTCCCCCCAATTATTTTACCCCTTCCCCCTCGTGATATATTTCCGATGCAAATCTGTACCGTTTGACCGATCGGACTCGAAATTTGGAATTCTTTAGGACTCGGCGAGTAACGTATGTGACATTTACTCCCTCCCCTTTTACCCTTTCCCCCCCCCTGATATATTTTCGATGCAAATCTATACCGTTCGAATCGAACATTTGTTTACCCCCACAAATTTATTTTCAACTTAATCCTTAACCCATGCAACGCCGGGTACAAACAACTAGTTTTATATAAAAATAATTATATATTTCATATACCATCAAATTACCAGCTGAAACAATCTTAAATAAGAAACAGGTCATTGCTAATAATATCACGACTATTTTTTCATATTAATGTTTTCATGCTCAATATAATAAATAACGTGTCATATAAACGGATAAAATGATGCAAAGATTAATTCATCGAAAGATAATTCATCCAATTTTTTAAGTCTATTTAGATGTTTTCGATTAATCTCAATTGACATGGAGCATCAATTTGTATTGGCTTGTATGCATTGGAGTTCGGATCGATCTACCTATAGTAGACCTACATATAAAACATTAAGATTTTTTGCCACTCCTTTTCATTTAAACCTCGTATTGTCGATCACCTTGCCTTTGTAATTTAGTTATATCGCTCACACAGAGGGGCTTGTGGGCTATGATTCGACACATGTTTTATATCAATCGGTCACGTGACTCACAAGCCACGGCATCCCGAAACTGACTGAGCGCCAAGGATGAGGGATGGGCACGGCTGATGCAATCTAAAGGAATTACATTGATTTGATTAATTTGTTATTAAGTTGTTATTTCTGAGATATAATTGATGAAATTGTGGCCCATTTTTGTGACGACCAGGCTTTTGAGCACGCACGTCAAACTTCCAAGCGATTTTAAAGATATATTCATATACAAATAAGTTTGCATTTGGAGTTTATTAAATACTAGCTGTAACCCGTCAAAAATGACGTACATTTACATGTCGGGTTCTCTTTAGGATACCTGTTTAAATATTTCTTTAAGTACTTATTTACTTAATTGTTCGAAGAATATTTCTTCTGAATGAAGGTTTGAACTTTGTGGTGACATTATTATTAAAATAAAACAAAAATCACTTTGTTTTCACCACTTTAATAGATATACAATCTACATGTTTCGGGAACAATGTTCTCTTCTTCAAGATTGTTTGTGTATTAAAATTGAAAAAGATAAACCATGTAGTGTTATGGTGAAGGGGTGGCTGAGGAGAGGGGGGGGGGTCGGAGGTGTTAATTAAGGAATGTCATCTGAAGGGGATGGAATCTTAAGTGGAAAAATATTCAACAGTGGGTTGTGCACAAATTTTGTCTGGTTATTTATTATATTTGAATTATTATTGACACTTTTCCTCATTTCAAGTATTTCTAGATTATTTATTTGTGGGATCTTATAACCAATATGTAAAATTTTTTAACCTGTATTAATATTAAATGTATGGTCGTATTCTATTAAATGTTTTGCAAAATCCGATTTAACATTGCTAGTTAAAACTTTGATGTGTTCTTTAACCCTAGTTTCAAAATTTCTTTTCGTTTTACCAATATAAAAATGATCACAATCGTTACAATTATGTTACGGACGTTGCAGGAAGTTATGGACAGACAGACAATGAAATTATCATTATTGGGATTAAATTCATTTTGTAACCTGTCTACACGGAATATTTACATATATAGGTTTTTTAAATATAATCATCGTTACAGCGGTCTTTATTTCCGTCAAGTTTAAAATTTATCATGCTGGTATTAGGCAGATATCGTATTATTATTCAGGGTCTACTTTCGTGCTCGTGTGAACTTTTTTGGGTGATAAGATAAGAAAGGTGACACTTTGTCCATAAATTTGCCCCCTATCATCTACGTACGTACCCGGCACACATGAGTTTATTTCAAGTACGAATACGCTTAAATTATTCTCTAGTACAAATGTATTATTACATTTATTTATACCCCCTAGAATGAAGGTGAAGAATGGAGGTCTGTCCGTACGAATGAGAAAGAGAGCGAATGGGATCAAGACCCACCATTTTGGTCGCGCCCTCTTTTACGCAGTTTTATTCCTTATTTTCATACTCAACTATTACCGTATGAATTACTTATAAACCAATAAAGTATCTGGAAGCGGACAACGAGTATTACTGGATTCCCGAAGCAACAAAGTTCTCCTCCTATCACAAAGAAAGAGAACAATATTACATTTACAAAAAGAATAGAGCTAGAAACACTGTAACAACGGTGCAAAAAATAATGTTGTAATAAACGCTTAACTAACTAACTAACTAACCATCAAGCGAAGATAGAACGCCATATTCTTCTATCTTGGCACACCATTTTTGCTTCGGCTACATTCATACATCTTCTCATACAAGTTCTAAGGTTGTTGAGGCTTTTAATAGGGCCATCCTCAAATAGATACTTGTAGTATCTGATCTTGCCGTGTCTTTCGCGCACGACCTCTATTCCTGTTGCCTTCAACACTCGCCTTACATATTTTCTTAACCATCCTTTCCTCGTTCATGCGTTCCAAATAACCAAACCATCTCAGCACACTTTCTTTATTTTATCTACCTACCTACCTACTACAGCCAGCATTACATATACTTCTAATTTGTTCATTCCTTACTCTATCGACGAAAGATTATGCTAACTATCGTCTTAGTGACCGCATTTCCGCATTCAGTCTACTTTCATTCCTTCTTTGCCAATTACACGCTTCACTTCCGTACATCTGGGTTGGAAATATATTAAATATTAATTAAAGACAGGTAGTAATTAATTAATATAGTCCAAGAAAGAAAATCACACAGTGCAAAACTTAAGAGAGAAAAATTAAAAAAATTAAACAGAAAAAGCAAACAAAATAAAATGAGATAAGCAAAAATTCAGTTTATCTCGAGCCACAACGGCAGGATGTACGATAATTAATCAAGTTCACCAAACCTGGGCAATCTACAATCCCCTTTATTACTTTAAATAAAAATAGAATATCATATATTTTTCTGCGCTGCTATAAGTCTGTTGAATTAAATAATTGCATTGAATAAGTGTAGTTAATATATTAAATATGAATCAAAATGAAAAACACTGTTTTTTTCCACTAAAACGTTTTCAAGATCACTCTCTTTATCAATAACAAGTTTTCAACTAAATTAAAAACAGTATTTAAAGGGATTGGGTGTATGTAATTTTCAATTCGATTCATATTTATTTAATATATTAAAAAATTAACCCATAAAAACCAAGTTTTTATTATACTTCCTTTCTCTTTGAAACAGGTTTCGCGCCTACTTCATGCGTCGGGCTCGAAAATTAAACAATATATAATTAAAATTTAAAAACGTTAAAATTTCGAAAAATTCAAAATTATACTATAATTATTAATTTTTTAAACGAAAATTTGTTAGATCATTTTTATCGTCGCCACGAGTCTGCCTGCAAAGTTTCAGCTCGATTGGATCACGGGAAAAGGGTTAAAAACGATCCAAAGTTTTTTAGGCAGACAAGCAGCCAAGCCGACAAGCAGACGCTACGAGTTAAAAGAAAGGGAATAAAAATGAATTTCCACAATGTTTCACAAAAAAAAACTTTGAACATTTAAGTGTAGTCAAGATTACCAAATGGAATAAGTAACTTACAGTTTATGAATCTAAGTGATATATTCTTTCATTTTTGCACGAATGAATGTTGCAAGAAAGTGACCAAAGTGTGGAATTATATTCTACGATGCTTCTGACTTAAGTCTTGTACAAGGTGCACGTAATACTTTATTGCATTTTTCCTGAACTCAGATACGAGAGCTCTTGTTTACTTGAATCGTGGAAGTCCACTCCACACTGCTGGCTGCTCCACACTCACGTCTCCTGAAATTACAACACTTGAAACTTCAAGCCACTCTGCAAGCCTAACTGCCGTGCACCATTTACACTATTCAATAAGACTGGAGCTAGACCAGTGCGCACCAATCAGCTTTACGATGAAGTCCAAATAGACTGGCAGAGTAACACGTTGAAGACAAGCAGGATTGTGTTCAGCAATCCACAAGTAAAATAATATGTGATGATGGAAATGTCTACCTTCTTACGAATTTACTTACTTACTTACTTACTTAACATCACGCCGTTTCCCCGAGGGGGTAGGCAGAGAGGATAGAGCGCCATACTCTTCTGTCCTGACATACAACTTTCGCTTCGTCTACATTCATACATCTTCGCATGCAAGCTCGACGGTTGTTCAGACTTCTAACAGGACCATCTTCCAGTATCTGGTTAATCTGGTCATGCCACGTCTTTCGTGGTCGCCCTCTTTTTCTGGCGCCGTCAACACTTGCATCATATATCTTTCTTACCATTCTTTCCTCATTCATTCGCTCAACATGCCCAAACCACCTGAGCGACCCTGTTTTGATTCTATGAAATATGCTAAGATCAGCTTTACATTCATTCCTAATATCTTCATTCTTTACTCTTTCATACATGGATACGTCTAAGGGATCTCATCTCCACTGCATTCATTCTACTTTCGTTCCTCTTCTGCCAGCTCCAGGCTTCACTTCCGTACATCAGTGTCGGTACCAGAACTCCATTACGTACCGCTAGTTTTGCCTCAGTAGACATATTTCAATTAGAAATTATTGCATTCAAAGCACCGTTCACCCTATTCCCGGCAGTCACTCTCCTCTCTATATCTTTCTCAATATTCCCTCTTCTATCGAACATACTTCCCAAGTACACAAACTCATCTACTTGTTCCAAACATTCATTGCCTACTAGTATTTCACACGTTGTCTTACTTTCCTCCTTCTCGAATACCATTACTTTTGACTTCTTTACATTCATAATAAGGTCACTTTCCTTGCATACATCATACATCCTGCTAACTAGACTTTGTAGGTCTTGTTCGCTATTTGCCATTAATACCGCATCATCCGCGTACAGTAAACAGCATACAATCAAATCACTCATTTTCGCTCCTATATTCATACATTCCAGTTCTTTCACACAATTATCCATATACAAGTTGAACAGCCATGGAGACATTACACAACCCTGTTTGACACCTTTTGTTATATCAAACCACGGTGTGAAAGATCCATTGATTCTTACACACGCAGTACTCCCCTCGTAAAGGGATGCAACTGCGTCTATAAGTTTACTGTTCACTTTGTAATCAGAGAGTATCTTCCATAACCATTTACTTACGAAAACTTACGAATTTCCATGTTTTAAATTTAGATGTATCGAATATTGTTGATTATGCTGCAATTATCTTGTGTAAGTTGTATTACATTATTGGTATTTTGCTTCTTTCTGAAGATACGCAGTCAAAATATGTATTTGCTTTCTACCTACATATTAACTTTCATTGTATCTTCCTCTGCATAATGAGTTGTAGGAGATCATATTCCTCATTTCGAAGAATTTGTGCAAGGTTACATTGAGTTTAACAGTTACTTCATTTCAGTGTCCATATATGTATATATATATATATAAATATAACATAGTATATAGAAAGTCTCTCTAGGTATATAGAAGTACTTTCTTCGCTAGGTATATAGAAATACCCGTTCAGAGGTAGCCAATATCATTTATTTCATTTACAAGAAAGTACAGTAAAAATCATAAAAAATACATATTAATTGGTTTTCTTTACCTGTTCTTGCGTTTTGTATCTCTCCATGTTAATGTGTCTAATTCAGGGGATCTTTAGCATAACTCTGTACAACCATACCTCAAATGTTTCCAGCCTTCAATGGTGGCTTCTTTGAACGCATAGCTCGTAGCTCTGCAGGCGTCATCTTGACTATAATAGATGCGCCACAGATACAGTGAAGGGGTTTTGTGTGATCGCCTACACACAGCGTCAGCGACGTAGCATTAAAATAATTCTGAACTGAGTGGCGAAAGCGTAAATCTTATATATGGGGGGCTTTTGCTCATAAAACGACCCTGGGTGTACTGTGGGTCCTTCCTCGCTGTGTAATAGTCCCAATTCTCAAGAACACGCTCGAGTAGTTTTATTCCTCAGGAACATGTTGGCTCCCTATCCCCTTCGCAAGTTTAAATTGAGGTTATGGCCGCACCTTGGGGTCCCTTCTGTGCCATCATTGTGCTTGTCGTCACTGTCTCAAGCTCGGAAAGCCGTAGGATATAACATAGAAGTAACAGTCCAGTGGACACCACCGGGCTGTGGCCCACATATGACTACGCATACCACAGTTTCCTTACCATTGGTCAAACTGACCGGCTAGCAGGCTTCCCAGAGCGGTTACGTGTCAGCCTTCGAAGAGGCGTTATGTCACACCTCCTACTTGGTGCGCAGCGTAACTACGACCACTGTTGATTAAGTGGCATGAAATGAAGCCACCGTGAAGTGCATCGAGAATCAAATATTAAACAAGTCCGGGCCACTTTCTCCATTAGCTAAGCGCGGAACGGATGTAAACTAAAAAGCCATATTTAACCGAGCAGTTATTACAATTTTCATTGCTAGAAGGGGATTGTAGATAGGTATATTAAGATATTACTATAATCTCACAAGCCGTGGCTTTAGGAGGCAAATGAAAACACTGGAAATTAATTAGCGATTTATTAATTATTGATTAATTAATCATTAAACAGACAAAGTCACCTAACACGAATTGAACTTAACGCTATTCTTTAAATTAAACTGTTTCACAGTTAGTAATATACAACTCGTATATGATCACTTTATTATCTCTGGGAATACTTTATATATCGCTCGTAGAACGTTAAATTCTCGCACGTAGTATTCATCTCATTTATTTATTTCGTTATCGGTAAGTAGTCCAGCTAGACGCTTTGAAGCTCTATAAATAATAGTGTCATTTACCATATGACAAAAAAATCTAAAATTAATAGATTTTGTTCAGGCTTTTATTTACTAATATTACCTGATACTTTATGAAGATGTATGAATGTGGATGAGGCGAGAGTTGTATGTCAGGACAGAAGAGTGTGGCGCTCTATCGTCTCTGCCTACCCCACGGGGAAACGGCGTGATGGCAAGTTAGTTAGTTAGTTAGAGAAAATATATCAAGTTTGATTATTTTTTTTGGGTCGCAATCCTAGGATTGGTCTGCAACAAGCACTCGCCACTTCACTCCTCTGTGTCACCTGCCAGCCTCTTCATCTCTTGGTAGGTGCTACAGCGCACATCTCCGATAATCTGGTCTACGTAGCTTAATCTCTGGCGGCCTCTACGATTGTTGCCTTCAACATTTCCCTCGACGATGGTTAAAAGCAGGCCCGGATGCCTTATATTATGGCCTATCCAAATTGCTCGCTGTTGGGCGATTCTGTTAAGGAGCCGCCTCTTTTCGCCCACCCTGCCCAACACCTCTTCGTTTCGAATATGTTCAGACCAATGGATCCTCGCCATGCGCCTGTAGCACCACATCTCAAAGGCCGCTAGCCTCCCGGACACGCTCTGGCCGATGGTCCATGTTTCGCTGTCATGATACTAAAACTCAAGTCTCGCATTCGCTGGCTCCTACTCTAGAAGTAGATCAGAGAACCGCGCTTCTGAGAAAAGAGCGCACCGACTGATGAAGAGGGAAAGCTTAATTTGAGTCAGTGTCAAGTCCGTGCGCTCGCAACCGCATCCTTGCACAACCAAATGCACGTGTTGGGTCAGTCAGGATCCTCGTAGAAAGCAACTGTAACGTCCCACTGTCGCCCGCTGTGACGGCGAAAGCACGACCGATAATCGGCTCGTTTACCCGAATACGGCGACATTTACGGGCGATTATATAACCGTTCGCGGATGGCATACGCCTATCGAAATCTCCATAAAGCCGTACGATTAATTTACCATCATTTCGCAATGCGGCTCGTGGTCTGCATTTATTTCGCTCGATGTTACGAAAGCAGCCGGATTCGCATCTGCGTGTCTTCGTACCACTGCGGGAGGGTGGCACCGGTCTTGGCCACTCATCCGGGCCATCTTTCAAATACTGAAAAATTAAAAAAATCAAATACGATTATTTTCGGAGCATTCTATCAGTAGCATAGAAACATCAATCGAATACTTGAATTAATTAAGGCGTTAAGTAACAAATATTTATAACAAGGATAAGAATTTAGTATCTTATCAAGAGCGCTTAGAATATTTTCATGTAGACAAATTAGAAGATGGAAGATTAATTGCTGAGTTAGTATACCTATATAATATAATACATGGCAATATTGATTCAGAATTTTGTATAGAAAACATAACTTTGAATATTCCTAGTCACCGACTTAGGGAATGTAATATATTTGCTCTTTCAACTTACAATTACAATATGGCCCACTTTAATTCTTTATCTGGAATGTTGAGGTGAAATTAGCTGTTTAGTCTCTTTATTCAACGTCACTCTATAACATCACTTTCTCCGTTCTTTCCTGTATATGTTTTAGCCTTTATTTTATCTCTATATTACCCGTGTTCACATTTAAGTGATGAATAGCACTTAAACTAATTGTATTATAATTGTATTATCCATATCATGTGTGTTTTTCATTGTTTGTGAACCATCAAAATAAATAAATAAATAACAAGTTTCATCATTTTTTTATGGAAATACAAAAACAAATGGAGTTTTTGAGTATACAAAGTCGTTCATATTGCTCCAAACTATGAGGTAATATTTTTTTTGAAGATCTGCTGCAAACAATTTTATTTGATAAATTACTTATTTGTTTGTGGTACTTAGCGCACTTAAAACTTTTTTTATAACATGAAACACGTCACCACCTTAGGGCATCACAAAATACTTTAAATTACAAGGAATTACGCACTACCGAAAGCGACATTACCTATAAAAAGAGATAGACCGGCTACTGCGCAGGCAGTGTGTCACAGCTGTTTAATGTGGCAAGACAAAGCGACAAGAAAGTACCTACCGGCAAGCGAGAATTTTCTAGTGCGAATCTGAGCGATTTAAACAACATGCATCAGTATTATTCGAAGTTAATTAGTGCGGCATTACGAAATTTATTGTGAATTTAAAAACAGTGTTTCGAAAAAATTCGTGTCCAGTAAGTTTGTGTAATTGATAAATTTTTATTTTAAATTTTTTATTTGCCTCCCACAGTCACGATCCTGTGACAATACATTCAAATTTTTTTTTGACGTTACTAATGTACATATAAAATTGGTTTTACTGTCTTTTTTTTACATATAAATTACTACATATAAAATTGGTTTTAATTTTATTTTATTTGAAGCTTCATCGCATATAATGTTATTACTAAGGTGTGTACAAAATTTCAACTAAATCGGCTTAATAGGTTTGAGGTATTTCATCCACCAGCCTGAAAAAGAGTGTTTCGAGAAAAACGCAAATGAAGTTCCTTTGAAAATTTACCTACCAAGCAAATTTAAAATTTTTATAATTCAGCTAATTTTTGGAATTTTTGCATAAATGATCACTAATGTAAATTGTTTGATCTTTAAACTATTAGATAAAGTTAAAAACCATTTACGTCCATTCCATACTACACAAAAAATTTATGAAAACTATTTTTTTCAATGAATGGAAACGCCAATTTGAATAAAATTGAACAAAAGTCTGAAAGTAAAATGAAAATAACTCAAAACTAACTATGTTATAGAATTACAAATTTTCTTTTCGCACTAAAATTTTTGAGTCGCGTGACATCATCTCTCGTGGTGCTCCAGCGCGCGGCCATGCGGACGCGTGACGTCACAGGCGAGTTGGAGGTCAATCATTCCGCACTAGAATACACTGTTTGTTTTGGCCTGTGTTTTAGTTAAATGTTACGACATATAACATTATCCGTGCTATGAAACTTCTCCGTTGTATATCGTCACCATATCGATTAAAAAATTATTGATAAAATGATGATCTTGGAATGACGCCCATTACCGGAGCTGGCGGCCCGTGTGAACAGCCATGACACCCTTCAATACCAGTCGTCCCAGCTCAGCGCGCTGCTCTTCTCGTTTTCCATACTGGAATTTCGCAAAATAAAGACATGTCATACGAAAGTTAAACTGCAAAGGCGAGAAGTCGTGCTCATATATGGAGCGGCGGCAGAAATGCTCGAATGGAAGAAGCCAAAGATTTATTGCGGCTTGCGCGATCCTTGCAAAAACAGCGCTCGTGAAAAAAGAGCCAACTTTCTTCTGGCTGATGAAAATGGTATGATGGCTGCTAAAATTTAAATGCTTCTCATTTTTGAAATGTTATAATGCGAACGTGCTTTTTACCCTGGTGGCGAGACATCCAAGTCGGTCTTTCATGACTCAAGATGGGGATCTTCAAGACCTTCTGGCTCTTGAGTATTCTTATCCATCTCTCCCAGCATCCTTCTTAGCGCTGTCACCAGGGAAATGCCTGTAGCTTTTTCCCCTTGATAGGTCTAACGACCGAGATATTTTCCTCTCCCTTTTCGATCTTCGATGTGGTCTACCACAAGCTTCTCCAGGCTATCTTCTCTTGTAGCGAAATTCCAAAATAAATTAAGACTGGTATCAGCCCGCAAGTGGTTGAGACCCTTACCTAAACTTTAAGTTCTTGTAGTATGGAAACATTTGTGCGTCCCGTGTAACATGTTTCTCCAACACCACATCTTAAATGCATCAATCAATCCGCCATCACTGCCTACTAATCCTGTAATCGTAAATTACAGGGACATACCAAATTTAAATTAAGGAGAGCGGGGTGCTTTTGATTTTCGCAGGTCCCAAATAATGATGTCTACAAAATTTTGTATGGGTTTTCTGTTTTCCTCAGGATTCTGGAGTGCATCCGATTAAAATTTGAACAGTATTCAATATAGCACATATTTATCTTAGTGTATGGATTAGGCAGGATGTACCAATTTAGACTTAAATTGATTTGTATGCCATTATTGCTCAACTGTTGGGTGATAAATAGTGATATTGCACCTTAGTGTATATAGACATAGAAACAACAAATACAATTTTTGCTTCCCGTCTTGCGTTTTTATTGACAAGTTTTTATAAATCCCTTACGCTTCAGATTCCCCTCATTCAACATATCGCCATCTAGACTAATTTTTAAAGGTTTCATCTAAACTGATAACGTGCTAAAGTCGTAAATGTAATATTGTTGTTGTCAACACGGGTTGGATTATTGGTCCAGTGAGCTGGGAGCTTCCACTTTACCTCATCAGTTATGTGTCTTATGTTTCTCTTTCTCATTTACTTCAACTCATTAACCTGCTTTCTATTTGATTGTATATTATGTAATAGCAATGATTCAACTCAACTGCTACCACACTGGGAGAGAACGCATCTGCCTTTATGTGGTATAATCCGAATGAAGACAGAATAACTTAATTGTAGACGAACGTAACATATGCAGAGAATCAATTAAAATATCGAATCAAATTTGTTTAGCATAACACCGCATCACCCTGGTGATGAAACCTCAGCGAAGACTGCCAATCACCAGTCGCGGTAGCGTAATAATATGAAAGTTAGTCGTCATGGCGCTGGAAGCCGAATTATTGCGATCGGCCATGTCATCTAGTGAAGGTCCACGACCAGTAGCCGGGACACCAGCCCACGAAAGCGGTGAAGGTGCTGATACACATGCTCAAAACTAGCATGCTCTAACAACTGTACACACTTGCTCGTTGTCAGTATGGTTATTTTAAGCATGCACATGAGCTCAAAGCTAACGATCAAACATGCATGCTTATTACTGGCATGCTCTCGTCACAGAATAGAGACGCTCTTGTTCAAAATGGAAACTTTGCAAACTGAAATTGGAAATTCAAGTGAACCAATAAATCAAAACAGTTCCCGAGTTTCCATCCGCACATTTTTGATTTTAGTTTTTACAATTTTTATTGTAAGATTCGAATCCTTCGTGTCTTTTAATAAAGTTTCATAAGCATTATTTCATGCTATATTATTTTTTTATAGCGGTGACCGAGTAATCCACAGATATTCGTGATTCCTATAATAAGTCACGAAAAGTAATGTTTTGTCATCTCCCCAACGCGCTATATTTGTTTCATCTGTCGCGGACTGAGAAGATCGCATCGATAATCGATACTAACCGCGAATGACATAAGCATACTCATAATAAGCAAGCCTGTTCACACATGCTCAAAAGATACCCCTTCTCAAGTTGAATGACATTAGAATGCTCATAAATCAACCAGCGGTTGATTTTTGAGCATGCCACTAATGAGCATGCTTATTACTGGCAATGAGCGTACTCACATGCCACTAACAAGCAAGGGCTAAAGAAGGTCAATACTGCATATGGTCACGTGCCACTAATAAGCATGTGTATCAGTACCTTAAGGCGGATTCGGGGAGACAAGTCGGAAGTCATCTCGCAGTATCCGGGGGCAGTCGCAGCACTGGCGCCGGAGCTGGTGTCGCCTGTGAATGGAAAAGAAAGCACTTAACCGATTTCCTCACCTCCATAGTTCACGTCACGGCCGATCAAACAGTCGCCCGCGCTCTCGGCCGAGTGAAAGTGAAGCGAGATTGCGTTTGGGAATTTCGCGAGAACACGGTGACAGCTGAACCCGGCGCGCAGCGGGGCTCTAGACTTTTCTGTGTACAGCCATCTTGCAATACCGTGTCGAAAGCAGGACTGCAAGCCAATACTCAACCACTACATCTACACCCGCAGCAACACATCAGCCCTGATAGGCCAGAAAGGTTAAGGTTACTATGCAAATGGCAAAATTGTAGCTAGAAGATTTTGAAAGGATGTCTATGGGAGATTGAATCATTCTTTTTCTCTCTCAATCAACTTGTTTTTTCCATTCTGCGGTTATCTTACTCATACTCGACCATTTTAGATTAACTGACGTCTAACATAGTAAATGATAAAGAAAATAAACTAAGTCAGTTTACCTATACTGGTTTCACGCTTTGAATCATACTCCTCTGAACCTTAGAGGAGAAATAGGAAGAAAGGTAGGGTGTAATGACATTTTAAATATCTGACACTTGAGCTATGTCAGTCTTTCGAGATTATTGGCCAGATCTCCATATTGCTTGAACGTCAGAATGTTTTGACATTGAAAAAGTGTTATTTGCAATGAAACGATCCTAATGCCATAAATTTACGTTTCTTGGACGATTCCACATCTATGCAGGAAGAACCAGCATTAAGCGTAGATATGTTGAGGACTGACTGATTCTTGAAAATTCATTTGAGCTGATCGATACTCCCTTTTGCGAGTACAGAAACTGTCCTATCTGTGAATTTTACTTTCCAGGAGCTGCACCTGACGACTTGAAGCTGAAATTTGCTGAAATTTGTCTATTTAATGGAGAAGACTTATCTCGTCTTGAACTTGAGTAAATGACAGTGTAGAGGAACGTTGTCTGTCTATCATTGTATTTTGTAAACGGGACAAAATTACCGACTAACGCGTTCCGGCCTTTACCGCCAAATCTCCAGACGAAAGATCTAAGTCTTGTCCGTGTACATAAACCAAAAAAGTCAATTAGTTCTATTCATCACTTGCATATCAAAGGACTTTGATCGCAAAGTCTAGTATGAACGGTTAAAAGCCCATGTACCTATACCTATTTAAATAATTTCATTTGCACTTTTCATCTTATGTATTTTTCACTAGAGCATACTAAAAAGGTTTGCGGTTTTTGTCTAGCACTCATATTGAAATGCGATCTCTAAAATTGGCAACTGACAATTGATTAGGAGTCCAAACGTCGTACCGCAATGCGCTTCAGATGCCTTATCACTTTTGATTGGTCAGCTCCCACCCATCTTCAGCGCGATCTCTCTGGCATTTTGATATGTTTCAGATTCAATTTTGACCTTCCACGTGTCATCATCAGACTTCAAAGGAAGCCTGGTAAGCAAGTAAGTGCACTTGATGTAAATCAATAAAAATCAACACGAGGGTTCGGCTGGGTAGGTACCCGCGCCGGATAACATCATTTTTTTCATTTTTCATTCCGCGCGCGGGAAAACAATCAATCGCGCTGTCAAAATGTCGGCGCGTGATATTACGGAATGGCGGCTGAATATGTAATACAGATTCGGACGATTCGCCAGCGGCCGCGCCGGCTGGCCGGTGAGGAGGAGCGCTCTTCGGAGTCACGTTGCGGCCGCTCGGCGGACCGCTCGGTTGTGACACGCGACACCAATATTAAGTCTGCGCCGGCCGATCCATACATATGGATGTCGCTGATGATAATGTACTACTTGTCGTGGTGCCGCTCGATCAGAAGATGGCCTGTCTGCCATGTTGTACGACGAGAGAAATAAGAAAGCCATCCAGAAGCCATCGGCTAAAATCATCCCGCAACTTTAACTCGTCATAAAAATAAAACTGTGTTACCCCTGACACTTGACGGCAAGCAACGCCGCCGTCATAAATTACGCTCTGTTTTGTAAAGCAATGACAACTGGACGCAACTAACCCTCATAAGGCGCCAAAATGAACAAAGTAATTAACAAAATAAATGTTTAGACACGATGAACAGCTACTGTTTTCAACTCTAAACTCGTGTTATGAATTTTTCTCAATGTGGAACATTTTCGTTTTTTAAGATAATTTGTGTAAATGGAGCAATCGGTTATGTAATTGAAAAAATGTATATTTCATAGCCATAATGTAGAATGTGACTTTTGTGCGCCAAGTTTGTCAAGGAGAAGAACTTCGGCGGTCGGGCCGCATGGAGAGGACGATCAAACAGCAAACAAAGCTTAAGTGTTAGAGCGACATCTGCATATAATGCTCTAAAATATTTATAATGTTTATTAATATTAATTTAATTCGCCCGAAGGCGACATCTGTTGTGTACTTTTACTAGCCCATGATGAGATGGTACGGGCACATAAGACGGAGACCA
This sequence comes from Agrypnia vestita, assembly GCA_016648135.1. Lineage (NCBI taxonomy): Eukaryota > Metazoa > Arthropoda > Insecta > Trichoptera > Phryganeidae > Agrypnia > Agrypnia vestita. The sequence continues at coordinate 154,180 of JADDOH010000228.1, forward strand.
CCAGACCACACGGTAAAGAAGGCAATGCCTTTGGAACTTCATCGACAGTCATCCAGAGGAAGACCAAAGAACTCCTGGTTGACTGAATGCTCCAAAATCCTGCTGAGAAATAGCCTTGATGAAAGCGACACCCAGAACCGTAGGGAGCCGACCCCAACAGCCTACCTAGGCAATGAGTTGAGACAGTGCAAGGAAGGAGATGAAGATCACTAGCTCAATTCAACCGTTTACTTTAATTAATTTACTATACCCTGTTTAGTTTGTCGAAATGGAAGAGGAGCCACAGTCGGATCCCAGCTCACGACGCGATAACGTCAGCCGGCAGCAGTTGCGCAAGAGCGGCGTTACATGAGCGGGACGCGGAGGAACTTGATTGCCTGTCAATAATTCATCAACAGTTTCCCAAAACACCACGTCATTACGACAAAGCTCACATTTCTCAGCCGACGTAACCTTGCGGTATAATGATGAAACATAAATATGTATTCTGTGACCCTTTTTCCAAGAACCAAGATGATAAAAAGATTTACGTTGCTTGTATGCCCTTAAACAATAATTAGCATATAATTTTAAACTCTCTCTGTCCCTCATATCCCCGTCTGCCTCTCTGTGGCCCTGGATGTATTTCTGCATCTTTTACCTAACAATCCCTATTTAAGGGGTTAGGTATACCACCATGGGAACCTAAAATTTAGGAAGAAATTGCGTAATGTTTTACAAGGAGTTGATTAATTATTTTAATTTTTTCCCCGTTGCTATCTCCATTCCCGTGGAGCTCCTCCGCCGTGACTGAGATGCATTATATCCGGTGCTGGTTTATCCGGGATAAAAAAGAAGATCATTTACTTATTTTGAAATCAAATATCGAAAATGTGGCGTATTCAATTTGAAAAAAACGGACAGTAACAAAATGTTCATTACATGTTGGCATTAAGAAAAAATTATAGACGGTTTGATAACACTCTCCAACAAATTTTAATTTTTTTCCGTGATAAAAATATCTGTTTTTCATAATTTGATTCTGTCGATTGCAAAAATTTTAACCGTTTTTCTCTATTACTCACTTTTTGCGATTAGTATATTTGGTTCGTATATCAAAAAATAAAGATTTGTAAACTTCCTTCATTAAGATATTGATTAGATGGTTTCTAAAATCAATGCATTTTTTCTAGCACATACAGTTTTTGAGATGAGTGCGACGCACTTAATGATTAAATGAAAAACATATACAGGCGGACCTCGACATTCGAACATTCGACTTTCGCACAATTCGCTATTTCGCACATTGTCACACTGTGGGGTAAAGATATCCCCCTCTCACTCGCTTACAAGCAAGTGGAATCCTGGTACCACTTGCATCTTGCTTCCTTTCGTCACTTTGCTTGTGAGCTAGCTAGGATAGAGATTTAGTCTTACGCAGGAAGGAAAGATAATAATTTACCATTTAAAATATTATTAATCTTAGACAATGCTCCAAGACACCCAAAATCTCTACAGAATTTATACACGGAAATCAATGTTGTGTTACTTCTTTCCAATAATATCTGCCTATGGACAGCCTATGGACCAAACGGTAATAGCTATGTTTAAACGATAATTATATGACGTCAATATTGACTCAGGCTATCGAGGCAACTGACAGGGAAGGTGGGCCTACATTAAAAGATTTCTCTAAGATCTACAATGTATGAAACGCAATAAACAATATTGGAGACACGTGAGACATATAGCGTGGACTGAAATAAAAGAGTCAACCATGAAAGGTTCATGGAAACAATTTTGTAAACTGTGATAAAACTCCAGAAACTATCATAATTGATATAATCCGCCTAATGAATGAACTAAACTTAGATGTTACTAATGAGGATGTTAATGAGATGATAAAATCTCATTCAGAACCTCTAACAAATTAATATTTAATTGAGCAACAGGAGTATGAAATGAAATATATAATTAAAGTGAGGAAGAAGAAGCTGATCGAATCATCAAGACTTTAACAATGAAAAATATGAATGAAGCCTTCATGCATCTTGACAATTTTTTAAATATTATAGAAGATTGTGTCCCAATGGAGAACGCAAATCTCGAGTGTGTAGGCCGATCAATAAAGACATAGCATGTTTTAAAATACTATATGAAGAAAAGAGAAAGAAGAGTGGCAAACAATTAGCTCTTTATAACTTTTTAAGGGAAACACCCGCAAACCCCACTTAAACATGTCTCTTGAACCACTTAAACGCCTCTTAAACATCATATATTTACTTGATAAATAAATATTTTAAAATACATACAATTTTAATTTTTTTTACTTCCCTCTACTTTCGAACATTTAACATTCGCACACATTTTCAGGAACCAATTATGTGCGAAAGTTGAGGTCCGCCTGTATATGTTAATTGTTCATTGACGTGCTCAGCATAAAACGGAATTTTGTGCAGTACCAGAAACTGAAATAGCGCTTAAGCTCATGTTGTGTGACATAGATGTGACAGAAAAATGTTACACTATCGCAAAATACCCCTTAAAATTTGAATATACATACATATTCGTAAACGATTATATATACTTGCTAAATTGCCTTTCTGCAGTGCACTTATTCGTAACTACACAATGGCAGTTAGACTAAAGCCTTTGCAAGTAAGTAGAATGCCTTACCGTTTATTTTAAACACACGTTTAAGATCACACACGACGTTGTTGTTGCTAAATAACAGGTATTCTGGATACATCGAAAAGAAAGTAAAGTAATGTGTATGTTCATTGCATAGTCAATTAAAATAATGTCTCTACTCGCTCCAGCGTATTTTCTTTGTGCATAATATTTGAATACTAACGTGCGTGCTATTTCTGAGAATGTGGCCAATAGTACCTTTGGAGAGAGTTAGGGCAGTAGTGCTGTAAGGATTACTGGAGTCCAAATTAAAGCCATGGATACCGTATTAAAGGTTATCCAAGTTAACGAAAACAAAATTATTCGGAGAATTCTCGGACCAGCCAAGGATAAATACAGACGGCTGAGTTTGTCGAGTCCTTCCAACAATAAAATATTTCAGAAATAGTGAGGTAGAGTTGGTTAGGATATAACGACACATAAGGTCTTCAAAGGGATGTAGTTCGGCTTCAAATTCCAGAGATTCAAAATTTGTTATTTTGACGTTCATCGGCTTCAGCATCTTTGCGTCCAGGAGATGAAATACCCGTATTTACCTCCTTCAACCCTTTCTAAACTTTATTATTGCTTATATCATTCTTCTACTGCTCGTGAGCCATCTCATTAGATCATCTGCTTTCTTTTTGACTCATTAGATGCCCTCTGCTACCATTTTAGCTTTGCCACGCGGTGTTGTGTTTGCTGCGACTTCTGTTTGGCTGCGTAATCACTCTACATTTTTGCGAATTCTCCGAAAGCAAAATCTTCAACATGAATTCCACGGTTGTTTGAGCCATGTTAAGCATTGTCACCCCATACGTGTGAGGGTAACGCCAGCAGTTCACTGGATGCGTTTTCGTACGAAATTGAATAGTACGTATACGTACGAATACGCAAGTACATTCCTGACCTTCCAAGTAGTATTGAACATCGCACACTGTACACGATTTAGTAGTGCGTGTACGCAAGTATAGATGCGACGTCCGACACGATCCGGATTTGTACGGAAATTTTTGCGATTTCGTACGATGGATATTGAAAACTTTGTCAATTTGACATATGACCACAAATGTTTATGGGACCAAAGTGATTCAATTACGTGACTATCAGCGCAATCATGGCGGAGAATCTCTAAAGACCTAAAAATACCTGTAAGTTAAATAATTTGGTTTAATGAATGTGAGGTATAATTATGTAGGTACATCGAACAAAAAAACTTTTAAATATTTCTCCGATGTTATGAGCTCTCATTGCACTTCGATTCTCCCCAGCATTTGTGAATCTATTAGATAGATAGTCATGAAATTTGTCATTATTTATGTCTGCCATAATAGAGTTTTCCAGAAGATACAGATTTTTCATTTGGCACAAACGTCATTGGAGAAATGCGAAAAGTAACTGATCGTGACCAACGCAAGACGCAATGAATGTGCGCGCTCAATACGTACGAATACGTACGTAATAATTCGTATCCAAAGTGCGACCGGCCTGAAGTGACAGGTAGTAATAAAAATAGTAAGATGCATTGCGGAAAGGTTCTGTTAAATACAAACATCATTAATGTTTATTTACAAAATCTTGAATAAGAACCTCCTATTGTCAATGTGAATAAATTAAGCAAGTATTGCACGCGTCCCGCATTAAGCCACGCTTCGGGGCTCGTAAACCCGCCCCACAGAATCATCCCCATCGAGCTGGAGTGTCACAAGATGTCGTCCATGGGGGTCACGCGAGCGGTAACCACGTGACCAGCATCGGGGTCACGCGACCCCTATCAGAGCATCATCACACAATATCTACCCTAATTGAGTATCTTCCCCTTTGCGAAATCCCCCTTCGTAGAAGTATTGTTATTACCCTGGTAGTTAACACCCGTGGATTTATGGTGAATGTCTTTTTAACTACAGCACATACACGACAAAACTTTCCCACTTAAATATAATATTATTGAATGTGAAGCCGGATGGATTGAAGACTTTGAAAGATAGTTCTGGAGACATATAATAGGGTTACCAAAGATATGGACAATGAGATGCAAGAATGTGTCCATCCCACAGGAATGACATACCAAAAGAAGAGTCTTAACCATTGGTTGAAAACCTTAAAATCCACCATTTTTTTTGGTATTTTGCTAGGAGAATATAGATTGGAGAAGTTTGTTGGCGTTAGTTTGTAGACTTTTTTGGCATCTGAGTATAATATTAATATTTTCTGTGATAAAATATTTGTGCGCGGCAGTGTTTAAAATTGTTTATCACGCGTTTTTTAGAAGTAACTTAAAAATTAAATAAAATACATAAATTCGTGGTAATCGCCGTAGTATTAGCTTTATTGGAATGATAATTTTATGCCATAAATTTTAAATGTATATGATGTTTTTTTAGAAGTTTTCTCGCACTGGCAATCCTTTTTCCAGCGACAGCCAATTTTACAGCTGTTAAAAGATTTATGCTCAGTTTGTTTTTCCATTTCATCATGATTAGTCTTACGCTAGAACAACGCTTGCAAATTTATTTCAATAATCGTGGTATCACATATAAATGGCAAAAAATTATCTTTCTAATTACTACTTTATTATAATGTTCTATACCTCTAAAAAAATACACCTATAATCTACTGCATACTTTTACTGATAGTTTCAGCTTACTAATAAAATATCATGTATGTACATTATTAGGTAAATAACCCCTAAAATATTTTAATAGTATGGTTTATAATACAAGGACGTCACAAGGTGATGTAATTGTCTGGGTCCAGGGTATGAATGTACGTGAATATGGTCTAGTCTTTTTTAGAAACTTTTTTCCCGTAGACAGTTTGTTGTTTCTGTCCATTATGCTAAGACGAACGCTCCCTCGTGATTCTTTTTGTAATCATTTAGGTAAGTACTAAATTTACCCACATGACTTAAAATATAATATTTATTTGAAATTTTTACTACTCACACAATATTTGAGTTATTTATCACCATTGTAGTTTCGAGAGAAGTCCCTCTATACTATACGTCAAAAGGTGATGACGACAAGGATTGCTCCTCTCGAAAGCATAATAGTAATAAATAAGATGTTTTAATTTTTTGAACACTGACGTTATTTATTGCAAATAAAAACACAATGTTTTTTTAATTTTTATATTTAAAGTAATAAATAACTCATATTGTGTGTGTAGTTCAAATTTTAAATAAAAATTATAGTTTAAATTAAAATGTAGCACCACGAATTAACTACTAAATCATTCAATGATATTACTACTTAATATGCTCTGAACCATGATCCGAGATTCCGTGTTTATCCACGGTTTTAATATTATTATTGTAATATGTATAACTGAATTCATTACATTCTCTCATATTCCATAGAAAGAAAAATAAATTCTACTTCAATAAAGAAAAAAGTCGAGACAGATTGAGTCGTCACAAATAATGTGTTCATGGTGTGACAACCTCCTTGAACTTGTTATTAAATAATTATAATCAATCCTGACTAATTTGCAACGGATTAAAACTATACCACGACCTGCCACAACAGACCAAACAACTGACCAATTGACAAATTCAAAACAGATGAGACGAAAATGCTAAAACTCGGCCAACTATAAAAAAATTACTTTGTATCTAAATTATACTATTATTATATTCCTATATTGAATCATGTAAAAATGTTATCCATAAACCTTTTAGGTTTCTATTATATTTTAAATAAAGAAAATAAACAAAATAATCAGTTTCTTAGAATAACTCTCAAAATTTAAAGGTGTGGGCGATATTGCCTTTATTTTTTGACAGTGATGTTTTGAAGCTGAATAGTTGAATATAGCTGAAAATAGTTTTCCGGAAATTCCAGCTACTTCGAACAAACAGATTTTAGGTTTATATAATTACCTATCTAAGATTCCCTTCATTTTGCAGAATTCCAAGTACTTGTTAACCTACCCCTATCTTTTCTTTAGAAATGTTTAATTTACCCATGGTTATTAATGGTTTATAACCCTCTATAAAATAACAATTTATTGAAAAATCTATTAATTAATACCCATAAATCCATGGCATATTCTTCCATACATAAATTACGGGCGTCGTCCATAAACAGAATCATAAATACAAGTACACACTCAAATATTAACCCGCTTGATTGGGATTACATTTTAATAATACCACCATTCTTTTCACATGGGGGTTTGCCCATCGTATTAGGGGAAGGTATATTGGAGGGGCTGTTCCCCCGATAACGGGGAGTGTTCGCTCGTAAACGTTTGTCAACGGGTTGGGTCGCGGAACAGGAAACGGCCAAAAGGTCAATTGACGGAAGCGGAATAAGGGTGGATAAATTACCCTTAAACATGACCCCTTTCATGTGAAGGAACTCTATCCGCCGTTATTTTACTGGTTCTGACTTCATTTTAAAATCTATCCGACCATTTTCGAACCGGTTCAAGACATCATATAAGAATATAAAAAAAACTGGCTAGAACCCGTCAAAAATTACGTACTTTTATTATATATATTTCGGCCGCCAGTCAAGGCTGTGAGAACAGCACTATCTAGAATAGCGCAGCGTCCTGATAACGTTAGTGTTAGACATTATTAAATAGAGAATTATGCTTTTTTGCTCCTTATACCTCATTATTATTTGGGAGCCATCTGGTAGAGTTAGTGACGGACATTTTTACATAGAGAATTATTTATTTTAATTAAGCGATTAGTATCACGTTTTCTCATTTTCACTGTATTCAGTTTTGTCTTGTTCTTCTTCTACAAGCTCCAGGCTTCAATTCTATACAACAGTGTCGGTATCCCTAGGCTTGAATGGGTTCACATGTTCCTGATTTACTTACTTTAGTAGAATACGCAATATACTTACATAGTAGAATACGCAACACAGTGATAATGGCCCGTGTCCGTGGAATGATAAATCTCAGAGATTTAGTCGAGATAAATTTAAGTGCTATGTACACGTGTTGAGATTTTAATTATTTTGCTTGAGATTGGTAGGATGGATGACACGTACAAACGTCACCTAGAAACAACGTTACCTAGAGCTATTCACCATAGAAAGTTAGACAAACATATGACATTAAATCATCGACTTCTATTCCTTTTCAGTTGCAAATAGCGAAATTATAATTTACCCAAATGACATATTTGACGTGGGACACCAACATGAAAGCCGGCAGTTCTACGTCGAGAGACCTTCCAAAAATTCAGATCTGATATACGAAGAACCACTTAAATCAATCACATTACAGAAAACAGACTCTTCTATCGATGCAATGCAAAAGCAACAAATTGTTACCTGTACTATTGACAAAATCGGCGTTAACTTTGCAAAGTTTAATTATAATTAGGTTAAGAATATTTTGTAAATTAATTACCTGTATAATTCTCCTTCTTATACAGGCTTAAGGCATGTAAGGCCAGGTAAGGCCTGCAAGAAGGCCAAAGACTTACGCCTGTTTGTGCAGAGTTTGCCGCCTCTTGTGATGTGGACTCCCAACTTTTCACCTTTTGCAAGGTCTTCCAGGCATCCTTCTTCCCTTTGCTCTACAATGTAGGGCAACGTGTGATTGTCATTCTTTCCACACGTTTCTTTTTGTCTCCCACTGCACTGTCATTGCACTAGGGTATGATTCAAAAATAAAAATTCATCAATACCATATTTTTGAATTCAGCTTCAGCACTCTTACTAACGATGCTTCAAAGCCAGATATGTTCATGTTCAGCAAATTTTCAGCTTCGGTGTTTGTTGTTCGGTCATTTACATGGCCTAGTCATCAAAGTCGTCATATTCTTATAACCTTTGAGACACTTAGTTCAATAAACCCTATTACAGAGCTCATTAATATAGTTTCCAAATTCATTCTCTGGAATATTCCTTTTAAAATCTGTGAAAAGGCATTTGATGTCCAGACTTGTCCCGATCATCGTTCAAGTTAGTTCCCCATGACCGTAAATCGCGATCGTCACGCCTTCGAGTATTCATCGTTTCCGGCATCCTGTAGATGCTGTAGCCTTTTCCACTTGGCCAACGAGTGAGGAAATCTTCGTCTTTATCGTCGACCCTAGATGTGGCCCACCACAACAAGCTTCTCCAGGCTACCTTCTCTTCTGGCAAAATGTCCCAAAAATTGGTTGAGAATCTCTCCTTGATTTTGAGTTCTTGCAATATGGAGACATTTGTGCACCTGGTTGACTACGGTATCAATCAATCAAAACGTATTCCCTTCTTCACATTGCTCTTTACTAACAGATCCTGTCCTCTTTTACAGCATCGATTTAAACCGATAATCCACGTTATCACAAAAATATAAAACACATTTAGCATTTGTTCTAAACCAAGTGCCAATTTTTCTGCGAGAGACATTTCTAAAACGAGTTTTTTGTCACTAATCTAATTTTGATCGTATTATCTAATAACTGGGTTGATTTTTTAGTAGGAAAAAAAAACAGTTATTGGCAAAAAACAGACCGCAGAAGAGCGTGACGCAACTCGAGAATGTCACGTTACTTTACACATTTATCTCTTTTTTTGCTTCATCCAATACACTCGTCCCAGCTTTGCGCCAGCCATTTTGTGGGATTGGAAAGCGAGCAATCCGATTAGCTCCGAGGGGACCGAGATAAGATGCAGCTCGCTGGTGGTAGGTACGCATTATGATCCGGCAATGGAAAGTGGTTTCCGATCTTGGTTTAGCAAATTTATGATACACTTACTTACGAAGCGAGTTATAGGCGATACCCCGCTTATTGAAACTGAAATTTAACCGCATCGGAGAAATTCTCCTGAAATATTGTCTAATTATCTCGGACTGCCCGAGTGGATAAAAGCTAGCTATTATGAGAAACAATGAGTAAAAAGGTAAAATGGACATTAAACATGTGTTTTAGATGAATTTGAAAAATCTTCAGGAAAATTTTCAAAGTTCTTAAGGCGATCGTCTAGCAGATTGAGCAAATTTCACAATTTTTTCTCATATCTTCTCTTGCGTTTTTTTATGACATTTTCGTAGAGAAATATCTCATTTTTAAATTTATTCATCAGGTTACATATATTTTAAATACGAATATCTTATTAAAATGTCACAAACTAAATTATATAATTTATTAATAAATTACCAAACCTTCGATGATTTAAAAATGAAGAAAATTGCTCCACTTTGAGGGTCTTTTATGACTGAATGGCCTGTTGAGATGTCTTTTTTATTCAATAATATTACAAAGTAAACGTTTATCTTAAATTTATTACAATTATAGCAAAATCTGTTAGTTTTTTTACTTGCAATTTATGTTTTAAAAAATACTGTTTTTTAAAATGAAATTTGCTCATTTTGCTAGTCGATCGCCTTAAGGAAAGTGGAGTGTAGGTCGATAGAGTGAGGAATGAAAAAATTAGACGTGAATGCAATGCTGGCTGTGGTGTGGTAGATAGAATAAAGAAAGGCGTGCTGAGATGGTTTGGTCATGTGGAACGTATGAACGAGGAAAGGATGGTTAAGAAAATATATGAGGCGAGTGTTGAAGGCAATAGGAATAGAGGGCGTCCGCGAAAGACCTGGCATGATCAGATACTACAAATACTTGGATGGCCCTGTTAAAAGCCGCAACAACCGTAGAACTTGTATGAGAAGATGTATGAATGTGGCCGAAGCAAAAGTGGTGCGCCAGGATAGAAGAGTGTGGCGTTCAATCCTCTCTGCCTACCCCTGCGGAAAAACGGCGTGATGGTTAGTTAGTTTGTTAATTAGTTAGAGTGTAAACCTGGAGTTCCTGGTTACAATACTTACGCCATTTCCTGTGTTTTTGAGTCGAGTATCAAAATTAACGAAATAGGAAGTTCGGAAGGCGATGAATAAGTAGATCCAAAATAAAGTGGTGGAGGTAGACTTTTGAAGAGGCCGGAAATGGGTTGGAGAGCCAGAAATGAGAATGACAATCTATTTGGTTTATTTATTTATTTCTGTTTGGTTATTGCCAATACTTTCAACAATTTCAGGGTTAAATGATTTTTGATTCTGATTTAGTTGGTGTAGTAAAATTAGAATGCAGAAAGTGCTGAGAAGTATGCATCGAGAAATGCCAAATAGAGGACGATCACTTGGTGGACCTAGATTAAAATGGAGCTTAATTTGAAGATATCTGGAGACGCTCCTTGTTGATTTTGAAGGATGACCAGAAACACAAATTTTCATTATGAAAAATGCATCTATTATCATAATGAAAGAAAATTTTCAACCACAGGTGGCGGTTGTGAAAATCCAACACATATATGAAACAAGGTGTGCAAATTAAGTATATATACAACTTCCAAAAATTTGATAGATGTGGTAGTCTATCATGGGTGGAATTGGTGAACTTTACATTGTGTTAAGTGATCACTTAATAAGTACCTTTGTCTTTATGAGACATCTATGATATAATATATCTTGATTCATTTAAAACTATCCACATGTTACCAAAATTAAAAGTTGAGTCATGAAATCACAGGTAAGTGAAGTGGGTGACCCACTACAGACCCAGTGCCGATCTACGAGAAAAACTCCCATATTGACCCTAAACTTTCACCACACAATTTTCAAAATGCTAAAGCGGTTTCCTCACTACCCTGCAGACGAAGTTCGGTGTGGCGAGGAGTCCGCACAAACTACGTCACTGTCGCAGGGATGACTGAGACAAGACAAAATGAAAAAAGGATGGGAAGGCTGAATCTTGAGAGGAGTGTGAAGCAAGGAATGCAGGGATTGGTGTTCTGAGAGCAGCTGTAAGACTAAAATCAACAGGAAATGAATTACTCACTACAGTTGGCAGATCACTAGCGAAATTTCTGTCTGCTTCTACACAACCAACTGCCAGCATCCACACTTCACAATCCTGGGCCTAGTTCAGCGAGTCTGTTGCCATGTCTTGGTGCTAATCTGTTCATCTAGAATAGAGATGTTCTTTCGTCTCGAAAACCATGCGTTTCAATCTTACCTTCCACAGAGAATCTAATTTTCCCCATCACCAGCAAAACAACCAGCAGTAGTAGGTACAACATAAAGAAATAGAAATCTGTCGTATAAATACACAATGCATCACTTTTTATCTCCGTTGGATGTATCCATGTATGGCAGAGTAAATAACGTATCAATTAAGAGTGAATATAAGTCGATCTGATTACGTTTTACGAGATTCTTACGATTCAGAGCAACTTTGCTTTCTGATGAAGTCGGGAAATATGACGCAAGAGCTGAAGGTTACAGAAATAGTCAACTTCTGCGAAAGTCTTTATACGAGCAGGAAGACAGGCAATCTCGTTCCGGGTTCCACGCTGGCGAAGCAAATCGTTAACGTGAGCAGTCCGGGCGTACTTATGTGTCACGTACCCCGCCTTTAGGACTGTCCACATTAACGAACAATCTCGCGAACGCGGTACCCAAAATAAAGCTCCCCGCATGGATAGGCAAAGAGGGTACAATACCACACTCTTCTGTCTCGCCACACTACTTTTGCATTGTTCACTTTCATTCTTCTTTGTTCGATAGAGGGAGGAATGAACAAATCTAAATATAATAATGTCGTCCGTTTGTCCGTCCATCTGTCTGTCTGTTTCTGTAACTTCGTGTACCTAATGTGCGTAATTTCGTTCGAATTCACGGCTTGAACCCAGGGCCAGCAAACCCGAAGGCGGCAAGGTAGCGATGTTGCTACCGCTGCTTCTCCACGGACCATCAAAAGATACTGTAATGTTTCGGCGTTTTTGACGAGTAACAGCTAGTTATTAAAATAAAATCGAATGTAAGGTTAGCTACATAGCTATAGCTTGGTTGATAGAACAAGGAAATGATCGCTGAGATGGTTTGAACATTAGAAACGGATGAGCGAGGAGAGGATATAAGGAGAGTGTTGAATGATTAATGCATACATCGGACATCCTGGTCACATCTGCAGATAAGTTTCACTATTAACTGCTAGCACTGTGTCATCCGCATATTGTAACCGGGATAAATGAGGTTAGTCTTAAAGGCCTGACATGATGAAAGCAACCAAACATTAAAAAAACCTTTTTTTAAATTTATTTATTTATTTATTAGAGACACTAACAGGATAACAGGTACATGATACCCTGATAATAAACATTATAGTGACTATAGACTATGCCCATTATCCCAATTAAAAGTGACTTCGGCACGCTCTAGTAACATGTATCTGGCATTTAAGTGTATTTTACATGTATCAGGCTCTTTAAAAGCTTTAACAATATAGAAGTAGGTACACGAATCAATGATGCATGGACCAAATTTTCTCACTGCGCCAGATGACGGAAAAGTTTTTGGCAAAGAACCAAAAACTTTTTTGTGCCTTTGTGGATCTCCAAAAAGCGTATGACAGAGTGATAAGATGAAAGTTATGGAAGGTTTTGTCTGAATATGGGGCGAAGAGTAAACTCATAGAGGCAATTGCATCCCTGTATAAAGGAAGTAGTGCTTGCGAAGAATTAATGGGACATTCACATCATGGTGTGATATTACAAAAGGTGTCAAACAGGGATGCGTAATGTCACCATGGCTTTTCAACCTGTATATGGATAATTGTATGAAAGAACTGAAGGAACTAGAAGTTGGAGCGAAAGTGGACGGACTCACCATATCCTGTCTGTATTAGTGGCTAACAGTGAAGCTGAACAGTGAAGCCTGGTATCCAGGCACTGCAGACCAAATCTTTCGTCGATAGAGTGAGGAATGAACAAATTAGAAGTGAATGCAATGCTGTCTGTAGTGTGGTAGATAGAATAAAGAAAGGAGTGCTGAGATGGTTTTTTGGTCATGTGGAACGTATGAACGAGGAAAGGATGGTTAAGAAAATATATGAGGCGAATGTTGAAGGCAACAGGAATAGAAGGCGTCCGCGAAAGACCTGGCACGATCAGGTACTACAAGTATTTGAGGATGGCCCTGTTAAAAGCCGCAACAACCGTAGAACGTGTATGAGAAGATGTATGAATGTGGCCGAAGCAAAAGTGGTGTGCCAGGATAGAAGAGTGTGGCGTTCAATCCTCTCTGCCTACCCCTGCGGGGAAACAGCGTGATGGTTAGTTAGTTAGTTACACGAATCAAAATTGGACAGAAGTTGTGGGTTGTGAAGAAGGTTGTGCACAATTTTCATTCACAACCCACTATTAAATATTTTTCCACAAGATTCCATCGCCTTCAGATAACATTCCACAATAATTAACACCTCCGACCCCCCACCTCCCCTCACCTACCCTTCACCATAACACTTGCATGGTTTAACATCTTCAATTTTAGTACACAAACAATCCTGAAGAAGAGAACATTGTTCTCGAATCATTTATTTTTTAATTTTTATTTTTATTTTCATTTATTGGTTTTCTTACAGCCATATAATTAATCAATCTTAAAAAAAAACAATAATTGTACAGAGTTTTGGGCCAATTACAAGAAAACACATATATACAATCGATAAAAAAATAAGAAAAAACAAGTCCAATAGTGAGTTTGTGTGAGTGTGTGTATTTGTGTGTTTATTTATTTATTTATTTTGTTTTGGGAAAAATTAACAGAAAAACAATCTTAAAATTTTTCCACTGAATTTAAAAATTTACTTTAACATACATTAATAGCGAGTGGAGAGGGTGGAGAGGAATGTGGGACGGGAGTAGAAGGGAAGATATAATGTACAAATTAGTTTGGGTGCGGTAGTGTAGATATTGTTTGTTTTATGTTTCTTATTGTTGCGTTGAAAATGTCAATGTGGTGATAGTTTGTGTTAAATGAATTTGTGGATCTGTACATAAAGGAGTTTTGTTTTGAGTTGGTCTTACAAAAGGGGAGATGAAAAGTAGGTGAATGTCTGTTATTGCGAGTTGGGATGTGGTAAGATATTCGTTGAAGAAGTTCCGGACTATCAACTAGATTGTGTGTTATTTTGAATAGCATCACCGCGTCAGCTATGTTTCTTCGATAAGTTAGGGTCTGCATGTTAAAAAACTTCGCAGAGTCTTCATTGCTTATATGAGATCTAAATGAACGGAGGTCTAGGTATCTTAGGAATCTGTTTTGGACGCTTTCAATTCTATTTATGTGTACTGCATAACCTGGATTCCACACCTGAGATGCATATTCTAAAATACTACGAACGTATGAGAAATAAAGTGTCTTGAGGGTACTGATATTTTTGAAATGTTTACATGTGCGTATGACAAAACCAAGCATAGATGATGCGTTGGTGACTATGTAATCGATATGTTTGTTGAAATTTAATTTACTGTCAAGTATCACCCCAAGGTCTTTGCTTTCGGATTTGGTAGATAATGTTATATTATTAATTGAATATTCATTAGAGAATACCTTTTTATTTCTTGTAAAGCGTACAACGAAGCATTTAGAAACATTTATTTCCAGGCTGTGGGCATTGCAATACGTGTTCAGACGATGTAGGTCATCTTGCAGCCTTCGACAATCTTCTAGTGAGTTTATGGGAGAAAAAATTTTCATATCATCTGCATATAGGATAGTTTTTGAGTTTAGAAAGCAGTCACCTATATCATTGATATAAATGTTAAATAGCAATGGTCCCAGCAGACTGCCTTGAGGTACTCCAGATGTTACAACAACAGTGTTAGATTTAAACCCTGCAACCACTACAATTTGACTACGGTTGGAGATATAAGATTTAGATTGTATAATCTAATAAAGTGGTGAAAACAAAGTGATTTGTGTTTTATTTTAATAATAATGTCACCACAAAGTTCAAGCCTTCTTTCAGAAGAAAAAATATTCTTCGAACAATTAATAATGTAATAATTAATTAAATATCGACGTTTCAGGTTTCTGTAGGTTCAAATTTTTAGAAGCCATTTTCTCAGTTCCATGTATTTTGGGTTGAATGCCGAAGAGTGTGGCGTACTATCCTATCTGCCTATTGTTGCGAGGAAATGGTGTGTTTGTTAGTTAATTGGTCAAAACGAAAGTTTGACGTGTATGGGTATGAATAAAAAACATTGTTACCATGGCAACGAGTATGACGTATTTGTGGGGTCACTTTTTGTCACGCATCGAAAGTATCGAGATTGGGAGCTTCGGATCGTTAGCCACAAAGCATTAGTTAAAAGAAATTTTGTAATAGACAAAATATAAATATAAATATGCGGTCGGTGACGTAAAGTAATTACAGCTCAGAGAAATGATATGAAATGCACTGCTAAATGATGAAATCGACTAATAACGTTAGAGCAGTACCGATGCTCGTGCGAGCGTAGCGGAAATGTTCATAATATTTTTTATACGCATTTCTACACATGCGCATTGCGCTGTTGGTACACACATCACAAAATAAATAAAAAAATAACTAAAAAAAAAAGTATTTATTTATGGTTTTTGTGTTTAATTTGTAGAACTCCATATTTATTTTTAGCGAAATTTAAAATAAATTAAATTTTAATAAATATTATTATTAAGTTCTACGGGTTAAGTATTTTTATGTGTTACAGCTGTACATAATAATATTTATTAAAATTTAATTTATTTTAAATTTCGCTAAAAATAAAAATAAAAATTAAAAAAAAAAAGTATTGCAACGAGATGCTAAAAAGAATTAGGCACTTCCGTCACAGCCTAGGATGATCTACAATGTTCGGGAGGCCTCTGAAACATTCGAGAAACACCTAGAAAAGCCTGGCAGCCACGAGAATCACGAGTATCAGCTTCAGATATAAATAGTAGAGTTGTCGGCCAGATATGCGCAGTCTTGAAGTTGCGAAGATTGTCCAAGATCCAAAACTGAGCGAAAAGATTTTGTGCTACATTATGGACGCTTGTTGTAATATGAAAGACTGCCTATCCACCATGTTCACCAGAAGCCACCAGCTTTGCGTCTAGTTTTTTTTAATTTTGTAAAAAATTTTTTTTCTTCCATATTTTTGTCGTTATTTATGTTACAAAATTATATGTATCACAATTGTATGTTATATAATATAACCTGCAGTCTAGATAAACGTTGCAACTTCAATAATTTACATTCTAGTCCGTTCTTTATGTCACAACGCTGGCGCTGTATCCAGATGCATTAGAAAACACATGCAGCATTCATTTGCATAATTATGTTGCTCTTGTGTGTCACGCCCGATAAATAATAAATTAGCGCTTGTGCGATGTTAATATAAAATGTAATTGCATTCATAACTGCGTCCAACTAAACAAACAAACTTAATAAATGAAAGTCAACAAAGGTCTTATGAATATTTCTTTTGTGCTCATGGCGTTGACACCGCGGTTAGACGTAATTAATAAAATAAACAAGTGACTCATTTTGTACTAACCGCCTCGATGACTTTGACCTCGAATGGTTTCGGTACCACTGCGTCTTCGTCAGGACGCACGCTAGAAAATGAGACATTAAATTATTTGAACGAGGCCTGACCGCAGTTACGGAGGGAATGGTGAAAAAAACAACACAGACATATAGACACACAGATATTAATAAATAGAAAACACTTTGTACACAACAACTGTTTATTGTTGAATTATAAACATTTTTCGGTGCCAATTGGTCCTTTCATCAGGATACAATATATCGTCGCTGTATATATAATAAAGCCAATGTACCGTTTAATACATTCTGAGATAAATGAATCATTTTGTCAATTTTTCATATAAATAATGGAGATATACTAAAAAAAAACATTGCCGTTCATCAGTCTGCCTAGTAATTATTTAAAATATTTTTTATAAATCTAGTTTGTGCAATTATTTTTACTTCCTTTCTTTTAACTCGTGGCGTCCGCTTGCTTGACGCAAAAACTTTTGATCGATTTTTAACCCTTTTTCCGTGATCCAGTCGAGCTGAAACTTTGCAAGCAGACTCGCGGCGACGAAAATTAATAATTTTCAAATTTTTAATGGTTTATTCATACAACAAGAGACTGCGACGCATCTGGTAGACACTAAACCTGATTATAGTATAATTTTGGATTTTTGGAAATTTTTTATTACTCCCTTTCGTGGCGTCGCCCGACCGAAGCCCGGCGCGTAGGTTAAGCGCCAAACCAGTTAACACTAGTAAATGAGAAAGGGAGTATAATAAAAACTTGGTTTTCATGGGTTAGTTTTTTTTCAAACAGTTTCATTCGTTATCTAAGAATGTACTAAAACGGCACATAGGCTTAATTATATATACAGCGACGATATGCTAAAATTAAACTTGGAAACATAGACATTAACAGAAATAATAAATAAGTATATGTAAGTATGTTAATACACAATAATTAACAAAATAATTTTCTCCATCAATCTGTAAAAGTGAGTTTGGAGAAAAACGCAAAAGAATATTGAAATTTATTTAAAAATTGTCCTACCACACTAGATTAAAATTGCTGTGATTCAGTTCAGTCAAATTTTAATTTTTTTGAATGAGAAATAATTTAATTTATATAAATTAACTTTGTAAAAACCACTTATTTATTGAAAAAATTCAACATGTTTCGAAGCCAATGGCTTCTTCGTCAGGATAACAAAAATAATATTTAAAAATCGAAGTATAGATGAAAATATTAAAAAGTTATATATGGAAAATAATAATATAAAGTACCTACTTAACATGAAAATAAATTTAAAAGATAACTAATTGCAAAAAGGACCTGATTATTTATAACATTCAATTTACTATTTACACTCTTTCTTATTTCCAAAATTTCTAATTTATCAAATTGCTGTATTTTTTTTTCTTCAATAAATAAGTGGTTTTTACAAAGTTAATTTATATATATTATAATTATGTCACCACAAAATAAATTTGCTATATTTGAAGAAGGAGAAATGATTTAAATTATTCTCTAGGCCTTCAAGCTGTAAGGTTTAGTAAAAAAAAAGAGTTTTTGAAAAATGCAAGGTGCAACTCCCTAAGTTTACCCATTTTGGCATTTCGGATTCTTGATCTTAGTAAGAATGCAGTCAGTTTGGTATTCGCTCTATGAATGGAACATAAAATACTAACAGCAGCTCGAATTCTTCTGCTATTTCCCTTTCCTGTCTCCCGCGTTAGGGAATTATGAGGTTATTGAACTTGTTATAGAACAAGTGAACGAGTTTGTGTATTTGGGAAGTATGTTTAGTAGAGACGGCAAGGCTGAGAATGATATCGAAAGGAGAGTAACTGCGAGAAACAAAGTTAATGGTGCACTAAATGCAATTATGGCCAATAAGAATCTGTCAAAAGAAGCAAGATTAGCGGTACATAATGGCGTTCTAGTGCCAACCCTTATGTATGGAAGTGAAGCCTGGAAATGGCAAAAGAGGAATGAAAGTAGACTGAATGCGGTGGAAATGCGGTCACTAAGACGCTTGTGTGGAAAATCTTTGGTCGATAGAGTGAGGAATGAACAAATTAGAAGTGAATGCAATGCTAGCTGTAGTGTGGTAGATAGAATAAAGAAAGGAGTGCTGAGATGGTTTGGTCATGTGGAACGTATGAACGAGGAAAGGATGGTTAAGAAAATATATGAGGCGAATGTTGAAGGCAACAGGAATAGAGGGCGTCCGCGAAAGACCTGGCACGATCAGGTACTACAAGTATTTGAGGATGGCCCTGTTAAAAGCCGCAACAACCGTAGAACGTGTATGAGAAGATGTATGAATGTGGCCGAAGCAAAAGTGGTGTGCCAGGATAGAAGAGTGTGGCGTTCAATCCTCTCTGCCTACCCCTGTAGGGAAACGGCGTGATGGTCAGTTAGTTAGTTGAACTTGTTTGCTTGCTTTGATAATTGTTTTTCACTGCTGTGTTCATCCCTACTTGAGAACAGTATCATCAACATCATTTCTCCTATCAAGGAGTATCTTTCTATAATGCTCTTCCCAATGAAATGAAGACAGAAAAAAATTATGGAAAATTCAAATTTAAATTGAAAAATCTTCTACAAAAAACAATCAATATATACCTACTTTAATGTTATTACAATACCTTCTTAATTTTTATAAATTAACTAGCTGGTCGTACCCGGCGTAGCACGGGTTAAGGATTAAGTAAAAAATAAATTTGTGAGGGAAAACAAAGGGTCCGCTGTTCTCTAAAAAAGAATGCTTCCGTCTAATGTTAATTTAATCATAAGTTATTGTAACATAACTGTAATACTTAGATATATGGTATCGTAGACTTTTTTGTAGATATTAATGTCCTCTATAAAACTGTAGTACATTACTTTGCTCTATTGGCAATAATTTCCGCAGCGTACGCAATATAAGGTTTTTTTCGTACTTTTTTCACACGTTGGGTTACATTATCGAAGTTTTCATACGGATTCCAAACATTTTTGAAAATATTCTATAGCCTATTTTCATCGGGGATAATGTAGGATTCTGAATGTGATAGAATTTTTCAAATCGGTCCAGTAGTTTCGGAGCCTATTTAATTCAAACACACAATCAAATCTTTCCTCTTTATAATATTAGTATAGATTTAACGTTTCCTTGTGTATATTTTATTTACTTAATCTAATGCCTTACATTTTTGTATTCTTGTACTGTTTATATCTTACTTACCTAATTTAATGTCTTAATTTTTGTAACTTAATCTAATATTTCTTTGTCTATATCTTACTTATTTAATCTAATGTCTTACACTAACGATTACATTAACAATAGATATATACATATATGACAATGCCCCCCACTTTTAAACACGAGAATAAATTCTCATTTAAAAGTGGGTAAGCGTGTAATATAAATGTGTATTAATTATATTATATTGAAAAGTTCAGTTTCTTAAGTTTGTAGATTTACCAAATAAATTTAATATATTTTTTTTAAATCATCACTATTAATTAGCACTGGAGAGTCCTGGCCTCCTCAAGAATTTCCCTTTATTGGTCTCCACTCTGATCAATTTCTCTGTAGTTATTTAAGACCCTATCGTTTCATTTTCTAGGTTTTCTCACTCTTCAGCAACATGCCCAAACTATAAAATAATTATTTTCCTGCATGCAGTAAGCCTTCCTTGAATACGAAGTTTGTAAAGAATAGAGACGTACATTGTTAATTCGTCTTGCAGTTCATTATCCTTCTCACGGTTCACGAATCCATTTATAAGGAACTATGAAGAATACAAGAGCTTTAAAAATTCGGAGTTTTAATTTCCTCGAGATGAAATGGTTCCTAAAAATTTCGGAAAGCTTCGACGTATTAAAATATACTGTGTGAAATTAAAAATGTTCTCAGGTTTTCACGGTCGTTCAGAATCTTCTGTGATAATCTACAGTGTGACTGCATTGCAAGCCAATACTTAATCTTAACATCAACACATAATTATCGCATCAGCCCAGATGATGGACCCTGCAATGGGATCCGAAACGTTGGCCAAAGAGGTTAGATATACACGGCAGAATATTCCAGAAAACTGCACACAGAAGATGTGTGAAATTACTCGGTGAATGTGGAGTTAGACACAAATGCAGCTGGTGGCTGGAGAAAACGTTAGCGGCAAAGAAATTCATATCCCATTCACTGTGTTTTTACGGCCTTCCATCTTTAGATATCTTTCTCAGTCTAAACTAAAGGTAGTGAGTGATACACATGCTCATTAGTGGCACGTGAGCATGCGCAGTATTGAGCTTCTTGAGCCATTGCAGTAGCAACTAATAAGTATGGTAGCATGTGTGTACGCACATTGCTAGTAATGAGCATGCTCATTACTAGCATGCTCAAAAATCAACCGCCGATTTATGAGCCTACTCATTTGATTTGCGGTTGGAAAGGGTATCTTTTGAGCATGTGTGAACAGGCTTGCTTAATGTGAGCATGCTTATGTCATTCGCGGCTAATATCGATTGTCAATGCGATCTTCTCAGTCCACGACAGATGAAACAAATATGGCGCGTTGGGGAGATGATAAAACATTACTTTTCGTGACTTATTATAGAAATCACGAATTTCTGTTGAATACTCGGTCACCGTTACGTAAAAATAATATAGCAAGACAAGAAATTAATAATGTTTATGAAACTTTATTAAAAGATGGTTCAAATCTTAGAATAAAAATTATAAAAACTAGAATAGAAAATGTGCGGATGAAAACCCAGGAACTGTTTTGATTTATTGGTTCACTTGAATTTCCTGTTTCAATTTGTAAAGTTTACATTTTGAACAAGAGCGCCTCTATTCTATGACAAGTGCATGCCAGTAATAAGCATGTGTGTTTGATTGTTAGCTTTGAGCATGCTAATACGAGCAAGTGTGTACAGTTGTCAGAGCATGCTCAAAAATAAGCATGTGTATTAGTACCTTAACCGTACAGAGTACGTCCCTAACACAGATCACACTTTCAAAACACCTACAATGAATTAAACAGCGTTTCTTCCACGAATCACTGAAAGTCCGTGTTTCGCCTCTCCTACGATTTTTGCAATTATCTTTAGAATTCGAGAAACCACGTAATTGCGCTGCTAATTTGTTCCAAGAGTCGCCGAGCAGACTTGCCTATGTGGGTGTGCGAGAGTGTGTGTGTGTATTGGTAATTATGTCCGTCGGGTTAGGTAACTAGAAAGTGTCGGCAATGAATTATAATAGTTGGCTCTGCATCAGCCGTGGATGTGGAGGTACCAGCTCTAATGTCAGTAATTACATTCATCTTTCCATGCACATTTTTTATCGGTCAAATTGCACAGCCGACATTTCCATGCACGCCGTGTGTAATTCGTGCTCGAAGGAAAAGTATAGTTTGCGTTTTTAAACGGTGAAATTGCCCACATCTGCAATTTTTTTGTTCCGTCGGCGGGATGGGTTGGATTGCTTTCATTTTTTATATAAGGGTCAACCGTTGAACTCTCGGAAACCGACAGACTCGTAGGAGAAAGATTCTTATATATCTACTTCGTACATGGTGTCATAAAGAACCAATGAAGTCTCGAGTATCTTGTACAAGGGAACAGTCGAGAAAGTCGACAGGATTCCTATTTATAGTGATGGTGCTTTAACTGGTGACACGCTAACCGTTATTTGAGATTTGTATCTCTTAGGTACCAATCATCGATACACATTTCAAATATATACAATCTCAAATAACTGTACCATGCGCGACCGGTGAAAATTGCAATTTTCCATGACTGCAGGATCCTTTGTAAACATTGCAATCAACATGCACCAAGATCGAGAGGAATGGTCGTCATGTCGTGTAAGACACGCGTAGGTAAATACGTGCACATTTTACCTGTTTCATTAGAATTTACAAGTGCCAGTTGTCCGATTGTAGTATGCTCAATCAGCAATGGCCGAACTAAAGGAAAAATTAAGGTAAATTATACAAGTCCCACAGAGACGAAACTATGGAAGTCTTTTTGTAGGATGGCCCAAGGCTTACAACCTACATTGCTTTTCGGAGTCTCGTCGCCTTGACGTTTCGTGGTTTATCGCTCGTATTGCGACTCGCTAGCTCGCTTCAAAGCCGGCAAAGATGTCTCTTCTTCCTTTCTGGTACGAGCCCGATCATTACCGCCCTTCCAGGCTGCTGGATCAGCACTTCGGGCTCGGGTTGACGCCTGAGGACCTTCTCGCCGCGGCCATACCGAGGGATCTTCTTCCGCGGAGCGCCCTGCGGTCCAGGGACTACTACCGCCCCTGGAGCACCCTCGCACGCGCCGCCTCTCACCGGGACAGCGGGTCGACCATCACCGCCGACAAGGACAAGTTCCAGGTGTGCTTGGACGTCCAGCAGTTCGCTCCGAGCGAAATTAGCGTGAAAACAGTGGGGAACCAGATTGTGGTTGAGGGCAAGCACGAGGAGAAACAGGACGAGCATGGCTACATCTCGAGACACTTCGTGAGGAAGTACCAGCTGCCGAAAGATCACAACTCCGAGGACGTGGTGTCCAGCCTGTCATCCGACGGCGTGCTGACCATCACGGCCCCCAAGAAGCCGGTGGAAGCCTTGGAGGGCGAGAGGCTGGTGCCCATCCAGTCCACGGGACCCGCTCATCAGTCCATCCAGCAGGGCGCCAAGAAGCAGGACGACCAGAAGATGCAGGAGTAATTTATTTTTTTCAATTTTTCTTTTAACCAGACTGATATATTTTTTTAAGTTCCGAGTCATAGGTTACGTTTGTTTAAATTTAGTTTTTTTAAATGTATACATGGAGATTAACAAAACTGGTTAATTTGTTAAATTTCTTCAATTCCGCTTTGTTTTATTTCGTTCATGATTTTGGTGAACCTACTACATTGGCTTAAGTGATCACTCTACACAATGCAACGTTCACCAATTCCATCGTAAGAACATCCATCCACACATAATATTTTTTTTAAGGCTGTGTATATGTATATGTTTCAAATCTGAAAAACCTTTAATTTATTTGAATGGACTATGCCAGAGACATTTGTAGTTCTTCTCATGAAATGTATGTATACCTAATATTCCCTTTAAATTATAATGTTTTATACCAGATCATGCATCTCATAATTTATTACAGTGTATCAAAAGCGATTCTGGAAGACGAAGTACATTCTGGCTGAAGAAGCTATTGCGGAAAATCGATCTCAGTCCAGCTAGTTGGAGCTGCTGCAAGTAACATAATGATCGCCAGTGGACGAGAACTACAAGAAAAATTAGACTCAGATACTGCCTCCTAATTAATTAGCAGTAAACAGTACTTAGATGGAGATAAACTATCCCGATCATGAACCATCTGGAAGTAGACCTGCTTCTGAGTTGAGTAGCTCCAAAATGTCCTTTTAGATACCGTAGATATCATTTTGGACTGATGGGGGATACTGTCCAAGCTGTTGAATATCAGTTTGGACCGTATCAACCATCTGTCCAAAATGGTATAGATAAATCAAATTTCGGAGAATGGTTCTGTTATATGCTTCAACAACCGAATAAGGTGCTTGAGAAAATGTACGAATATGATGGAAGCAAAAGTGATGTGTCAGGATAGACGAGTGTGGCGTTCTATTCTCGGTGCCTATTATTCCCGTACGGAAACTGTGTGATGGTTAGTTAGTTAGTTGGTTAGACAGATGCCTTGCCAGTTACCATAGAAACTTTCCAATAAATAATCCCATCTAATGTTCATTAACTACGCTAAATCGGAGGCACTCTGCAAGCTGGTAGTAGCAAGGAGACCTGGAGCCACCGAGTTTGTGGAACGTGCTTTCAGCATCGCGGGCCCAGCTATGCTGAAAGCCCAGCAGGAGTCAGCTGCCGCCAGTTTTGCGATCCATGGAAAATCAGGAGGAAAAATGGAATCTTTCAAGAAGATCCTAAAAGATCACTTATTTTGGATGTCGCATCTGTAAAGTGTCCTTGAAGTGTCTTTCACGCAAAAACGGCGAAATCATCACAAACATATTATTAACATAACATTAAATTGAGTAACATAACATTAAATTGAGTGAAAAACATAATGTTACCTCTTCATGAGTGTGATAATAATATTATTCTCATATTTTACTTCTGAGAGTGACAGAATCTCTCATTGACAGTTGAAGTATATAAATTGATTAGATGTTGATAAAATGAGCTGAAGTTAAGTAGTTTAAAGTTAGTTGGTGTAACTGTGGTTGTAACGGAAATATTGAGAGAAGAGGAGAAGAGTTTTTATTTTAAATAGAGATGCGAACACGGAATACGTGTCACATCAATATTCTTACTATTTTCAAACTAAGCTTAACGCTTGTGCTGTGAAAATAGGACTGACACGCTAGTCTGGAGTGAGGTTCGAACACGCGACCTTTGGATCACAAGGCGAGTGTCTTAACCACAAGACCAACAAGCTACTCTTAGTTAATGAAAGCAATATTGTTAAGCAAATTAATACCCGAGTTCAATAATATTTTAATTTCTAAAATTTCAGAATAATTAATTTCATAATCCCAGTTAATGAATAATCTCTACAATTTATCACAAATCCACCTACGCCGGATTAATTTGTCTCAGGATATTTTATGACGGTAATGTTATCCTGAGGATTGGAGGGATTGTAATAGTTTCGTTATCTGTCTGCCTGTCCGTAAACTTCCTGTAAGGTGCGCAACATTTTTAAAAATTATTTTTTCTTTGATATTTTCTTTATTTATTTTTTTATAATAATTGTTTATTTTTTCTAAACAAATCTACACCGTTTGATAGGTCTTACCCAAATTTTGCATACCGACATGTAAAAGTACGTCATTGTGACGTGTTACAGCCGTAAATAATTTTATAAATAATATAAAGACGCGCATGTTCACATACACCCTGTGTGTAGAAAGTAAACCATCCCAGCCGTGCCAGGCACAGATCGCGCCGCGCACGGCGAGCGGTTTGGGCAGAAGGGACGACGCCCGATGCTGCAACGCGGCTGCTTGCACTAGCCTTGGTAGAGAATGTGAAGAAAGTCGGATGTTACGCCACTGGCTTCTTACGTATGAAACGCAGCACGACTACAGGGTGAGCAACGCGTCGCAATATATATTTTTTTCACATATAGGTGAGATTTGAAATTATTACATTAGTTAAAGTCATAAAGTAATAAATTTACTAGTCTACTAGAGAATTGTCTCAAAATTTATTAAATCATTCAAAGTATCGTTTTTTGTATAGTAATTTGTTGAATTTATCTACGTTTTACAGTGGTTTATAGCTAAAAGTTAAGTATTGTTGATAAAAATTATTTATATTGTGATTTTTTTATCAAAAAAAAAAATACAGAATAAGTATCGCATCAATGTTCTTACTAATCTCAAACGAAGATAAAAACCCGTGCTCTGAAAATAGGACTTACTTGCTGGTTTAATGGAATGGGGCTCGAACCACCAGATCACTGGGCGAGCGCCATGACCACTACACAAACGACCTTCTCTATTTGCTTTAATGGATTGAAATATAAATATATTTTAAAAAAAAGTGCATTTAACAAGGGCGGGCAGTGCTACGCTGTGCTTAGGTATCTATAATTTTTACGAAATAAATCCGAATTAAATATGTTTCTCGTAATATCCATATCACAATAATTAAAGAGTTTAATCATCAAAATACGTAATTCTCTTTGTAACAACGTCTGTCACCCAAGTTATCAAGATGCTACATAAGTGGCGCTGTTTTCACAGCCGTGGCACGCGACCGAAATATATTGATTTCTCTATATAATAATATTATCTCTATATATTAATAATACTCTGTATCAAGATTCATTTTTCGAGAACTCTTGCATACTGACCAAAAATATTGTCATTCAAGAATCATCCAAAATAAAAATTTCCAACACACAAATAATATATAAAAATTATGTATCAAAAAATATATCTTAACGTTAAATAAACTCTTGCTTCAATGTACTGACTGCACGCGCCTGACATTTACTTTGAATATATTGTAATTAGGTTGACGCGCCGTATGGAAGCAGAGGAAATAAAAAGATGTAGAAAATTCAAGAAAATATATTCTTTGCTTACATGTGAAATAGCTGTTTTCTAAAACTGGCTAGTTTAAAGATCACAATATCTTGCATTCGACTTGGAATTCCAAATTCAAATTAATGTCATATTAAAGCAACGACATTCCTTTTACAAAATTAATAATTACTTTGTTTTCACGCCGTTTGTTTCTTCTTCAATATCGCTGTGTTGCGACCATAGAAAAAATTAATTAATTGCGAATAGGAGTTCCGTCGTGGCACTAATGCTGCACAAACGGCACGAATTATCAACGGCGTGGAAGGACATATACCGCAAATGAATGCACAGTGTGTTTTTGGTTTGTTCGGTCCCGTTCTGAAAATTTGGAAAGAGAAACTGAGAGAATCGACAATAATGGCCAATACTTCGATTAATCAAATAAATAAAGCGACAATTTTATAGGTTAGGACATATACGACATTCAGTATTGATTTTTTTTTCTTTGTCTTTGTTTTTCTAAAATCTCAGATCTTCACTATTCTCCTCCAGCTTCCAGTGTTTCTTTATATCTTTTCATTTCTCAGATTCGATAACTGATCGTAGATTTCTATAACCTTGGATTTGTAATCTTCAAAATGTACAAACCCACTAATATTCTCAATGATTTGAATATATTATTCATGTACCATTCATGCAGCTTTGTCAAGCTTATAATGATTAATATGTTGCATGGTAAATGTTAATCGTAGATGAAATATAATAGTGCCTAAAAATTTTCAACAATTTTTATTTATCATCAATGGTTTTCTATCCGTTGCTGGATGCAGGCGTCTCACTTTTCTCTATCTATTGATATTCGCTGCCACACAGTTCCGTAGAAATTTATGGTATCGTCAAATCAACGAGTTTTAGGGCGCCTTGTCGTCTCATCGATTACCTTCTAAAGAAAAAGCTGGATGACTGCATTTTTCTTGAGTTTTTTGTACCGATATGGCTTGCATTGTCATTTCAGTTAATATCATATTACGTAACTAACTAACTAACTTACCATCACGCCGTTTCCCCGTGGGGGAGGCAGAGAGGATAGAGCGCCATACTCTTCTGTCCTGACATACAACTTTCGCTTTCGTTGTTGAGGCTTCTAACGGGACCATCTTCCAGTATCTGGTTAATATGGTCATGCCACGTCTTCCGTGGTCGCCCTCTCTTTCTGGCGCCGTCAACACTTGCATTATATAGCTTTCTTAACATTCTTTCCTCATTCATTCGCTCAACATGCCCAAACCACCTGAGCGACCCTATTTTTATTCTATGTATTATGCTACGATTAGCTTTACATTAATTCCTAATATCTTTATTCTATATTATATGACGTGACAATACGGTTGTTTTGTTTATACAGGGTTATTTGTAAAACATTAATAACCTCGCAGGACTATATTCCTGCCTTGATTATAAGACGAAAATGTTCAAGCTATTATGACCTAATATCAATAGTTAAGGAGATACGCGACATCAAAGTTTGCATTTTTTTTTTATATTTTTGACTTATATTTTGCAAAACGTTGGACTATCATTACAGTAACTCACATCGATTACGAAAAATTCATTCGTTTCAATACAAGTTAAATAAAATGATAAAAACCCTGAAAAAATTCCAATTGTAATGTTTTCCAATTGGAATTCGAAGGTTTTTATTTTTTTATTTGACTTGTATAAAAGGGAATGAATTTTTCATATTCGATATAAGTTACTGTAATGATAGTCCAACGTTGTACAAAAAATAAGTCAGAAATATTGAAAAAAAAATGCAAACTTTGATGTCGCATATCTCCTTGATATTAGATCATAATAACTTGAACATTTTCGTCTCATAATCAAGGCAGGAATATAGTCCTGCGAGGTTATTAATGTTTTACAAATAACCCTGTATACCTGACGTAACGATTGGGGGAATTTTTCAACTCTGACGTATTCTTGGTAATTCCGACAATAAGATGTTTGCCAAACATTGCGTAATTAATGTTTAAAAATCCAGTCTCGATGGGCCGATGGATTTTAGAAAACTCCTCGGCCGCCGATAGCTAACTGCGGCGGCGCGGGGAGGGGCTTAATGGGCTCTCTAGACCCCATGCGGGCGCGCTACTGTTATTATCCAATTGCACACGAAATATGAGGGCCATATTGGTAATTAATATTCCGATTATTTAGGGTTCTGTTCGCGCCGACCGGGGCTGGGGCGAATACAGTTCAAGATCAAATCAAAATCAAAAAGATCAAAATAATCAAAATCAAAAAGATCGAAAATCAAATCAAGATCAAAAGGTAAGAAATGTACCAACTTCTTCTGCTTCTTGTGCCCTGTCCATTCAACGGATGTTGGCTATCATGACTTTATTTACTGCGGCCTGGAATAGATATTTCAGTTACGATGTTCTCCTTCTTCCAGGGCCCCGCTTTCCGGCAATTTTTCCCTGCCTTATGAGGTACTTCTATGCATGTCTCATCACATGTCTCATTTATTTATTCATCTGAATTAAAACATCTTCATTCATAAAACTAACTGACTAAATTTCAAATAAAGCACCACAGTTAACTGTGGGTATAATTTGAGCTGTATCATCACACACACACGCGCCACTCACACAATACACGTCACGCGCCGACACAAGAATATTTTTTTCTACGGGTGGGCACTTTCTTCTCAGAATTCTCACTCTCACTATACACACCTGACTCGCCAAAACTTCATCTTCTCGAATATCTTCACTCGAATCTGCCTGCATCACAAGTCTCCCCATGGCATTCGTAAGTAACCTAAAGTAACCAATTCAATTTATGCATTTCTATTTTCAATATCTATATTATGGCTTATTATTATACTAAATGGCTGTCTTTCTAATCTGTATTAAATCCTAAAATTTTTGCATAGTTGCAAAACATAGACAACTACATATTTAAAATGTGCATGGTGAATCTGATTTGAAATACTTATTTATTTATTGATATTGACGGACATAGTCCAATAAAATATATTACATAACATGAACAACATAAAGTACAAGAGAATAAAAGTTACTGCCATTTAAAAGAAAAGCAAGGACAAATGAAAAGTACTAACAAGATGGAGACAAGATCTATACTATCTAATCAGAGATTGTTTGAATCTGGACAGACTTACACCAAAGAAGTCCAGATCCTGTCTTGAATTTATAAGGCAACATAACCGTGACATGGGAGCGTGGAATCCATAATTGGTTCTATGATGGCTAAGGAAGAGCACTTTATTATTTCTGAGTCTACGGGAAGGTATATTGAATTTTATTTGGCCCAGTAACGAAGGCACATCAGTGTGGCCATTTAATATTTTATATATGGTGATCAAGTCAGTGTTTTCTCTACGTTTTTGGAGGTTATAAATTTTTAACATTGACTCAATTTCACTGTACGAGTAGTACCAAGCCCAAGCCCATCATCCATGCGACTTTTCTTAATAGACGATGTTGCACGGATTAGATGTGACTTATTTGGTTTGTATAGAAGGGAGACCAAATCACAGAGGCGTATTCTAAGATAGGACGGACAAGTGAACAGGTAAAGAGTTTTGATCGTGTAAATATTTGTGAAATCAGAAGACATTCTGTTGACAAAGCCTAAGAGTTTTAAGGATTTATTAAATACGTTAAGCAAACTAAATATAATGAATATTTTTTATTCATATCGAAAAGCGATTTTTATATTTTTTTTATATTAAAAGTCTCGCACGTCAAAAGACAATACGCCGCGCCGTCCTGCATACCATTCATTATTCCTCAGGTACATGTTATGAAGTACCTTCAAAACGAACGAGTTAAAAAAAACACTTGAAACATTGCCAGATAGCACAAGTCACCGGTCATACTTTCGTTTGACACTTTCTTTCGTCTGACACGTGCGGCTCGTATATGTTATCTTCTATATTTCGTGGAGGACCAGGGCAGGCTTTGACATGATATAGAATAGGCTCGGTTCCCGGGCGCAGCTCAAGGATGCGACAATCCAAAATAAATTTCAATTTTATTTCACGCACACAGGAGTCATTCTTTAGCTAATGCTGTAACTAACTAACTAACTAACTTACCATCACGCCGTTTCCCCGTGGGGGTAGGCAGAGAGGATAGAGCGCCATACTCTTCTGTCCTGACATACAACTTTCGCTTCATCTACATTCATACATCTTCGCATGCAAGCTCGACGGTTGTTCAGGCTTCTAACAGGACCATCTTCCAGTATCTGGTTAATCCGGTCACGCCACGTCCTCCGTGGTCGCCCTCTCTTTCTGGCGCCGTCAACACTTGCGTTATATATCTTTCTTACCATTCTTTCCTCATTCATTCGCTCAACATGCCCAAACCACCTGAGCGAACCTACTTTTATTCTATGTATTATGCTACGATCAGCTTTACATTCATTCCCAAAATCTTCATTCTTTACTCTATCATACATGGATTTGTCACACATACGTCTAAGGGATCTCATCTCCACTGCATTCAATTTTCTTTCGTTCCTCTTCTGCCAGCTCCAGGCTTAACTTCCATAAATTAGTGTCGGTACCAGAACTCCATTATGTACCGCTAGTTTTGCCTCGGTAGACACATTTATATTTGATATTATTGCATTCAAAGCACCGTTCACCCTATTCCCGGCAGTCACTCTCCTCTGTATATCTTTCTCAACATTCCCTCTTCTATCGAACATACTTCCCAAGTACACAAACTCATCTACTTGTTCCAAACATTCATTGCCTACTAGTATTTCACACGTTGTCTTACTTTCCTCCTTCTCGAATACCATCACTTTTGACTTGTTTACATTCATAATAAGGTCACTTTCCTTACATACATCATACATCCTGCTTACTAGACTTTGTAAGCAGGATGTATGATGTATGCTAATGCTAATGCTGTCATGTTGGATATTCGGATCACGATCACTTACAGCTGCCTAACAGAACGATTCCTTAAGATTTTTTACCGTATTGTTATTTTTCGTAAAAAGAAAAAAAACTCTTTTTTATTAATTTGTTAATTTGTCAAAAAACATCAATTTATATTTTGTAATAATGATATTATGATGAGCTAATAAACTGTGTGGAATGGAATGTAAAAGATAATTAAAAAAATATATTTTTATTAAAACCTTTGAGTTATTTATGGCTTCTATGGTTTCGAGAGGAGAAGGCCCTCTCACGATTTTGCACCATGAAGCGACTGCCAAATCAACCAATGATAAAATATTGATAAATTTTTTTTTAGAAAAACGGTTCTTCTGAAAGAAAGTTTACACTTT
Organism: Agrypnia vestita; assembly: GCA_016648135.1. Lineage (NCBI taxonomy): Eukaryota > Metazoa > Arthropoda > Insecta > Trichoptera > Phryganeidae > Agrypnia > Agrypnia vestita. The sequence continues at coordinate 186,508 of JADDOH010000228.1, forward strand.
GTGGTGACATATTAATGTATATAAAATCAAAATTACTTTGTTTTCCCCACTTTAATAGATAAAATATCAACGTGTTTCGAGAAAGATGTTCTCATCTTCAGGATAACTAGTATGCTAGTTATCCTGGATACTAGTATACTATATCAAACATAATGTCTGTAACTTCGTGTAATGTCCGTAATTTCGTTCAAATTCGCGGCTGAAAAAACAAATTAAACGGCCGGAGATGGGACTTGAACTCCGGGGCAGCAAACCCGAACCGGTCACTCTATGCATGATGCTACTGCCGTCTCTCCGTCGACCGCCAAAAATATACTATAAATATATAAACTAGGGCTTAGCAAAGACATGAACCAATGTTCCATAATTTTTGACGGCTTACCAGCCAGTTTGGTGTAAAGTGGTAAAGACAGTAATTTTGATTTTATATGATTGAAATACGTGTATATAATAATTGGAGACATACGGATTTTGGAACCAAAACTTATTAATTCAGTATTTATAAGTAAAATAAAATAAAAAAAACAAGTTTCGTAGAGTCTCATTAATATTATCCTTCGTTCTAAATCCCCGTTTGGATCATAACCTCCTCAAGAATACACCTTCAACATTAGCTGATGTAAACTCATTATTTATCCTTTTACCATTTTTAATTTTTATCACTATCGTAATTCAATGAATCGACGCCGATCCGGCCCTGGCGGTGAAATGGGAAGTGAAGAGGTGAGAGGTGAGATGTGCGAGCGGGGCAGCGCGGCGCATGCGCTCTGTTGCGTAAATATTACATAGACAGAAAGTAAAACCTCGACAGAGGAAAAAGAAAGTTGGCGCTGGGCTGGCGCCGGCGGCTCTCAAGCGCGGCGCGCGCCCTCCTTCGTTCTCCATTCCAGTCCCTGGTCATCAATCACTAATCCAGCCGTAATCCGGCGCCAGGTGCCGCAGACACTTGTGATGGTAAATAGCTGAACCACGTGAAGACGGGGCGATCGCTAGTGAAACGGTGGCCCTCGGAAAATTATTATTTTATTAGGGATGGGGAGGTTCTTATAAAAAAATCTAAACTCAGTAAAAGATCATTTTAAATTGTTTCCAGTACCAATCGTGGATGATATTTTCAAGCAAGTTTCCATATTGAAGATATGCAAAGAAAAAACCTCACAGAAAAAAACAGGAATACTTAAAACTTATGAGAAATGGAAATCAATTCATGATGCCTAAAGTTAAAACAACCCAAATGCAGAACCAATATATTTATAAATCGATTTACTACTACAATAATTTACCTATCGAGATACGCTGCATCAGAAACCTCTCAGAGCAAATCAAAAAAATCAAAACCTTAATTATGTTAAACTAAAATTAAACTTAAATTCATGAATCATTCAAACCTATAATTTTTTTTTAAATACTTCAATACTTCATTATCAAATTACCTTTTATTACCGTATTATTAAATGACTCGCATATGTACCTATATATAATAATAAGAACTAAGGCATCCTCATCAGACTTCTCTTCACTGATGAGGTCTACATGACTACAAAGTATTTTAAAAAATTCAATTTGATATGTAAATATATAAGAATTGTATTTGTACCATATATTAAATAAATAAAAATAAATATTCTTAATCAAGATATATCATAGATATCTCACAGACATCTCTGTGGGAAAGTAGGTATATAAATCTTTGGGTGCTTATAGGGCTTACTAGTTATCATATGGCTGGCCTTATTGATAACTTAACACTTTACACAATGTAATGTTCACCAATTCCACCCATGATTGACAACAACATCTTTAAATTTTTTGAAGTTGTATATATTGTTACGGTCCCGTAAGAGGCAATCAAAACAATTTAATTTTTTTATTAATTTTCACCAAAAAATCACTGGAAAAAATCTTTACTAGAGCACTGTTTTTAAATTTACGTTTTTTTTTAAAATTTAAAATTTATTCTAGAATATTCCATACACTTATTATCCAATTTCTTATTTCGCATTCATTATCTCCATCACTTTTTATTACGCTGTTTTTATCGCATCGGACACTTTCTTGAATATTGCATTCAATTTCGCACGTTATTTAAATCGCTCACGTTCGTACTAGAAGGACTTCTCTTGCTCGTCGGTAGGTACTCGCCTGATATCCGTCACTCAGTTTCACAACGCGATGACCACCCTGTTTTGCCATGGTTTGTCGCTGGTAATGACGAGTTGGTTAAACGTTAAACAAATAAGTACTCTATTGCGCATAGCGATGCTCCTTGTATTAATATCTAACCCGTGTTGTTCTAGATGCTTCCAATATTCTAGAACCTCCTACTAACATCCAATTTTAGCGTAAAAGTATAGACTGCTGTGAAATCGATTACGTGTAATTCTTTCTGATTCTAACATCTCCTGACAATATGTTGTTTATGCAACTAATTTACTAAAAAAAATAACTTATACCTAACTAACTAAAAAACTTTATTTTATTCTTGGCAATCATCATGGCGATCTTCACATCGACAGCTACTATCGAAAGTACGACGGAGGATGGACTGCCATATTCTTTGGTCCTGACACAACTCTCCTCTGGTAAATTTTATCATCGATTATTGAGGCATCTATTAGAACCATCTTTCAGCATCTGTATAACCTGTATCGACTCCAGTACCTCTTACACAATCTTGCTATTTTTGTAATAGACTGTGGTGTCTGCTAGTCATTTACGTATATACCTACGCATATAATTACTCCTGTTAAAAATGTTCTTAGGTTTTCACGGCCACTCAGAATCTTCTGGTTTCTGTCTTATGGGGTATTATGCCGTGTTTTTGGGATCTGAAACGTTGCCAATCTGGCCAACGTTTCGGATCCCATTGCAGGGTCCATCATCAGGGCTAAGCTTAGGGCAACCCAAAAAGACACAAACCAGAAGACACCCGTTAGACTTTGTAAGAAGCTAGTATTAAAGAAGAGCTATGAAAAGCTAAAGACGTCGAATGTACTTTTCTTTATAACATATTTTACAGCAATATGGATTGCCCTGAACTACTCTCTTCGATAAACTTTAAAACTCCTTAGTCGTTTAAGGCGAAAATCTTCTCTACATAAATAATTATAAAAGTAATGCTGCTATGAATTTTCCTGTAAATCGTGCTATATACAACAGTTTTAAAAATTTTGAAAATAACTTCGATATGTTATATGTTGGGTATCAGAGCAAAGGCAGTAATATCCAAAAAAAAATTAATGCAGTCATCGAGGATTACTAATTTATAATCTACTGAATTAGAGATTTAATAGGAATCATATATAAATTTTCAGGAAACATGTTTTTGGGAGGGATAGTTACATGAAATATTGAATTTATTACATTTAAAATAAGTAAATCTCGGTGACTGTATTCAAAACATTTTTTTTTTAATTTTTGGATTTTGCTGCTCTTGTTTTGACGCCCATCATATGACATTTCACACATTTCAAAAAGAAAATTTTACTTAGTTACCTTTTTCCTCACCAAGTCCATCTCTTTAATCCTACACACTAAAACTCTTTCTAACACATTTAAAAACACATGCACCATCTACCATTCACGTGGTCTTTAAATAATGTATGCTATGTGCATGCAAATTATTAATTAACTTAAGTTTTGAAATATTTCTTCTACATTGTATGGTGCATGTTATTAAGATATGATTTTATGAATACACTCTTATAAACTTATAAGTTTGTGCGTATGTACTGTATTGTACCAATATATATAAAATAAATAAAAAAAAAATTTTGATTTGTCGGCAGCGTATAGATTAGTATCACGCTGGAAAACGGAGATTTTAATTTTAATTTTGTCAAGATGACAAGAAAATATAATCTATGCGAAATATGACCCATGTGAATGAGAAATGTAACGCTTTTTTAAACTTTTTTACAATATGAGATACGGCAATAAAAATCAGTAGCAAATGTATACTTAAATAAAAAAATTTCGTGTGTGTGAGTAAACGCTGGATGCAATAATATGACATAAAAGTGTCAAGTCGATTCTTTAAAAGTCGAAATAATTTTGAATGGATAATTTTTTGTACATACTCCAACGAGATCCTAAATCAAGAAGAACCACATATGATCGAGTAATTGCCTGGCTGAACGTGGGTCTAGAATAGTTAGGAAACGACTTGAAGTTAGCAGAAAGCACATGGTTATACACGAACATTCGCGGAATGATAAGTCCTATTTAAACGCTTCACTGCGCAGTACGATTTATGTTTGACAGCTGGCGAAGACGACAGATGTCATAGAAACAGAATCAACTAAGTGAAACCAGTGATGCATTAAGGGCGGGAAAGAGTACCTGCGTGCGAAATTTCTAGAGGGGATACAGACAGCGTGCATCAGCATTCCCAGAGACAAGTGGAATATTCTCGAGTAAGTAGTGCGAGATTAGTGCTCAAGTTGAATTCGTATTCAGTGACTTTTGAGTGTTGCGACCCGTGACAACACCTATAATACTTTTAACAATATTTATTTATTTATACAGAGTATTCACAAGTTCTCAGTTACAATAAATCAACAAAACAATCTTGAACAACAAACGGCGAGCTTGCATGCGAAGATGTATGAATGTGGATGAAGCGAGAGTTGTATGTCAGGACAGAAGTGTGTGGCGCTCTATCCTCTCTGCCTACCCCCACGGGGGTTGTGACGGTAAGTAAGTAAGTATGTTCAACTGGAGCCCAATTAAGAACGACTCATATACCAATATGATTTCAAATCTTAAACGCTAATCTAACAATAAACCAAAAAAGTGAGAAAAAAAGCATGAAAAGCAATAATTACATAATAATAGTAATAATTTCTGCAAGTGGAAGATAACTTGCTCCGTTTAGAAAACAAATCATTTAACAATATTTTTAAAAAGAAGAAAAAGACATTGGAACACTAAGGGTATGCTTGCGTTGAACTTGGTTCGTGGCAGTAATTTAATTAAAAAAATATATATCTTACAGAGAACTAAAGTGTAAGACGAAATCGATGACGATTTTGTTGCTTACTAGCTCATCAATTCGCTGTGAAGAATTGCAGAGTCGTGAGAAAATACTTCTTATTCCCTAAAATCGCATAATTGAGAACGTCAACAGAATATCATTTATGTGATCTTGCATTTTTTCTGCTAGCTTTTATACGATTCTACACGCTGATCTGGCACGAACAGCTCCATTTTATAAAAAAATAATGCCAAGCAAGGCCCAGCTACCACGATACAAATGCGCAGATGGAAATACTTCGAGGGAACCGTCTCCTCTTCATTATTTTTAAATTCATTGAAGGCTCACAAAAGAGAATTGATGTATGTATATATTATTAAATGGTTGGTAATGATAAATGCAATGCGGGGAGAGGGTATATGAACCGGTTTATAATTATTTTGGGGGACATCACTAATCAAAACTCAGTTTTTATCAATCAGCATGATGATCTACCTAATTTAAAGTAGACGTGGGTTCCAACCCGTTCAGTCACAGGATATGTATCGGTAGATTTGTATTATAAAAGAAACGGGTCTAGAAGACCCGTTTGTTCGAACAATGTAGTTCGCTTGGCTCAATGGTTTTCATTTTATAATATAGATTATTATAATATAGATTATTTATAATATAGATTATTAATTAAGATAATAACTGCGACATCATTCTTTATGCTCTTAACTAATGCACACATAGATTGATGGATCCGAAAGATCATAGACCACCAAATTATATAGACATGTGCTAACGTAATATTTCTTGGTACACAGTCATGTTCCACGGCTGGTTCCAATACTGTTGACTTCTTTAAAACAATTACTGCGAGCTTGTAAATTTTGAAACAATTATGAATATGTCAAACTAAACACTCTTTAAAAATATAATAGCTTAGTAAATAAGTTGCATTTTATTATGAAAATACATTTTTTGAAAATACAGTTTTTGCATAAAAAGAAATTATACTTACTTACTTACTTACTACTTACTTACCATCACGCCTTTTCCCCGTGGGGGTAGGCAGAGAGGATAGAGTGCCATACTCTTCTGTCCTGACATACAACTTTCGCTTCGTCTACATTCATACATCTTCGCATGCAAGCTCGACGGTTGTTCAGGCTTCTAACAGGACCATCTTCCAGTATACGAAATTTAAAAAAAAGTAAAAAATAAAGTCTTTTAGGGGATATAATTATTAAATTATTGAAATTATAAACATGCCTTAAATGTACGCGAGGGGACACATTATTCTACTGTTTCTCAATCTCCTCGCCAAAAGAAGGGACTTAGTTCATCTCCGTGCAACTTTTTACTCTGGTGGAAGTCTATTTATACATGCTTTTATTTAACTCTCTTTGTCCGCTGTGATGGAATCTTGTAATTGATTTTTCATCGACTTCTTGACTAGCTAGAGCTCTGAAACTTTCAATATTCACGTAAAGTGGAAGACGATAATTTATTAAATCATTTTTGACATGATTTGGTTCATTATTTCGATTAAAATTAATAATGACGTCACTCATAAGCAAAAGCCGCAGAAACAGCTGAAGAAGATGCCGTTGGAAAATTTGTTTTAAACTTTAAAACAACGTGTTTAATATCTTTGAAAGATTTGGCAGATACTTTGCGGTGCAAAATTTTAATTTAAAATATGTTTTATTTTACTTTGTAATACACACTCAATATGAGTTGTTAATTACCTGATGATACCCACTGCAAAGGCTTCCTAGACTAGCAAATAGATAGGAGCAACTGGACGTCTTTGCCAATAACTGTATAATATTCAAACATATATTAAAAGGTGTATTGAAAGATTACTAGTATTTATCAAATTGGACTTGGAATTGATTTGTATTCGTGTGTATATTTTTTATTATATTATGACTTTCAAAGCTTGTGCTATATCTTTTCACTCTACATTATTACTTTTTTTTGTTTTTGAATTTGTATTATATTATGTTTTTCTTACGCTTCTGCTTTTTATATACCTACTTGCTTTTTACTTTATATTATATTTATCTTTATATAATTGTATCTGTATTTTAAGTATTTTCTTTCCACTTGTCATTATTATGTTTACATGTTATTATTTTTTTCTTTAAACTATATATTCTGTTAATGTACACTTTACCTATCTGTTGTAAAAGCCCTATAGGGCGTTAATTAATTAATAAATAAAAATATTTTAAAAAAAAATTATGAGAGGAACTGCTCCTCTCGAAACTATAATAGTAGTTTAATAACTCATATTGTGTGATTAAAATAAAATTAAAACAAATTTTAAACGTGTTTAATATTTGAATACTGCATGGGTGATATTAAAACACCTTAATAAGTGTATGCAAAGGTGCGAATGTATGCAATGAAAGCGTATAAATGTAAAAGCATGTCTAAAAATTTTTTGTTGATTTACATGTTGTTTAAAATTGTTCATTAAAAATACAAACGTGGGATATCGAGTATTAAAACAATAATGAAATAATAAATAAATAAATTAATTAAAATAATGAAATCAAGTGGAACGAAATGTTGAGAACCGCCCAGAAAGAGAAAGATCAACCGAGTGACTTTTACTTTCATTCGGATGTGAATTGAAGCTGATATGAACGTCGTCAGCATCCGAGCGTGACGCGCGCGTCGCACGTAAATTAATCCAACGCGTCAAAAGGCACCGAGCTCGTTCACAAGTGTATCCTCGATGGCAGTAAATGCCACAAACACTTTTACTTCTGCCACGTTTACTTTCGGTGCGATGTTCGAGGTTGCATTAAAGTCGTTAATTGCTCTGTTCACGTCACTTCCATCTACACCAGTTACATATATATGCATCGTTAATGTACGTACTACTTATAACAGGCCACTTGCGTGACTCATCCATCGATTCAAGCCGTGAAATTGTTGGAAACGTCCTCGCTGCAGTTTTCTGCGAAAGAGGTCACTTTTTGGACACCCAAAAGTGCACTGTCGCTAGTCTTGTTGGTCGGTCTTTGGCCATGAAAATTAAAACTAATAAGTTCATCCAGTCATACAGTCATCCTTATGTCAGTGGTATTAATCGTTAATGAAAATACACAATTCTCCATGTAACAATGTCCGTCACTAAAGCTACCAGATGGTATAAACAATGATGAGGTGTATAAAATGAGGTAAGTACAAAAATAGTATAATTCTCTACGTAACAAGTTCCGCTGCTAACGCTACCAGATGACTCAGACAATAAATAAGCTGTAACTTATCAAAAATGATTTTTACTTTAACTTGTCGGCTCCTAAAGAATAAGTATTGACTTATTTATAGCCAACATCCATGAAATAGTAATAACGACTTTTATCAAAAGATTTCAACAATTTTTTTATATTTTCCCTGCCGGCAGTTCAATTTAAACTCTGGCGATTGGACGGAACATGAAATGGTTCGCGTCTTTGCTAACTCCTATATGTACTGTATTTTTGACGGATAATGCAGGCTCGGTGGTAGCAACATCGCTATCGTTGCCGCCTTTGCTGGTCCGGGGCTCAAGCCTCATCTCCGGCCGTTTAATATCGTTTTGTTAGCCGTGAATTCTAACGAAATTACGAACGTTTCACCAAGTTACGGGGACAGACAGGCGGACAGACAACAAAATTGTTATGTTTGATAAGGTATAAGAAGCAAAACAAACATAATTCTCTATTCAATAATGTCCGTCACTAACGCTATCAAGACGCTTCGTTTCTGTAGATAGTTGTATTATATTATTATATATAATATAACTGGGACAAATGTTCGTCGTTTTTGGCAGGTTATTAATTAGTAAAAGGTGAAAGTTGTTCACCATCCTCATACCTAGAACCTAATTCAAAGTCAATACTTAGATGATTTAAAGGTTAAAGTATGCCTTAAAAGCGTAATAATAAGCTTTCTAGTACATTTTTTTGTTATGGGAAGGCCGCAAGTTCTTCAGATTGTCTCACAATGGGTGCGCCGACTGTGTCGGTGAGTCTATAAGGTTTCGGAAAACTAGAAAGTTCTGGAAGGAGAGGGTTCTAGAAAATTCCCGAAAGTTCTATAAGGTTCTAAACCGAGTGGCGGAATGTGTCGGTGTGTTTAGAAGGTTCGATTAATTAATGTACGATTAAAAAGCTTGAAAGGTGGGTACCTCACGAAATGAGTGAAGCAAATCAACAAACGCGCGTTGCATTACTCAACCGGCACAATAATGAAGAGATTTTAAATCGAATCATTACCTGTGATGAAAAGTGGATCCTGTACGATAATCGGAAGCGCTCATCGCAATGGCTGAACCCTGCCGAACCAGCCAAACCATGCCCCAAGCGAAAATTGACTCCAAAAAGTTACTTGTGAGCGTTTGGTGGACTAGTGCTGGTGTCGTTCACTACAGCTTTCTTAAATCTGGCCAGACGATTACGGCAGATGTCTTTTGTCAGCAACTGCAAACCATGATGGAAAAGCTAGCTGCTAAACAACCGAGGCTGGTTAATCGCTCTAGGTCACTGCTGCTTCATGATAACGCTAGACCACACACTGCACAACAGACGGCTACCAATTAGAGGAGCTTCAATTGGAATGTCTAAGACATCCACCGTACTCTCCGGACCTTGCCCCAACAGATTACCATTTTTTTCGAAATTTGGATAACTTCTTGCAAAGGAAAAAATTCAACTCCGATGGGGCAGTCCAAACCGCCTTCAAAGATTTTATTGATTCCCGTCCGAATGGTTTTTTTAGTAAAGGGATCGATGAACTACCTATGAGATGGCAAAAGTGCATAGATAGCAATGGTACATACTTTGATTAATGTACATTCGATAAATTTCTTGAAAGTTCGAGAAGGAGAATGTTTTAGAAAGTTCGCGAAAGTTCTATGACGATCCAAACAGTGTACTAAAAATCTACGCGTGCGAAGCCGCACGGGCACAGCTACTATAAATACAAAATAACGGTCCTTGACCTTTAAATCATCTAAGTATTGACTCTGACTTCGGGCCCTAGACTCAAAATATCTATTTGAATAATAATTGAACTAAATATGGCGGGTAGGCCTCGAGAGAATTGAATTAATATGACATAAATCCCTTTGCCCTTTCCCAGGCGCCGCATTAATCCCACGATTTATCTATTTTCCCGCTGCCGGCCGACATCGCGAAAATACTGAAAGCGTAGCGAATAAATTGATATCCTCGGCCGATGACGGAAACGGCCGAGCGGGGACACGACGCGGAAAACCCAAACACCCGCTCGCCTTGGATCGCCGCACATTGCTCGTGTTCCCCCGGCATCGGCCATTGGCCACGCGACGGCCCGCGTCACTGCTGTCACTAACTGACTAACAACCATCACGCCGTTTCCCGCAGGGGTAGGCAGAGAGGATTGAACGCCACACTCTTCTATCCTGGCACACCGCTCTTGCTTCGGCCACATTCGTACATCTTCTTGTAGTGTCTGATCGTGCCAGGTCTTTCGCGGACGCCCTCTATTCTTTCTTGACCATCCTTTTCTCGTTCATACGTTTCACATGACCAAACCATCTCAGCACTCCTTTCTTTATTCTATCTACCACACTACAGCCGGCACGTCTAATTTGTTCATTCCTCACTCTATCGACCAAAGATTTTCCGCACAAGCGTCTTAGTGACCGCATTTCTACCGCATTCAGTCTACTTTCATTCCTTTTTTGCCAATTCCAGGCTTCACTTCCATACATCAGGGTTGGCACCAAAATGCCATTATGTACCGCTAGTCTTGCTTCTTTTGACACATTCTTATTGGCCATAATTGCATTTAGAGCACCACCACTGTTGTCACGATGGACCAAAAGTCAGCCACCGCCAAACTTGCGTTATTTATTTATGTATAGATAGGACAGCACACTGTACATGCATAATTTTTTTTATTTGTTTTATTGAATAGGAAATCATCATAATATCAAAACATGCATCTCTTACGTGCTATACCTAGTATTATTCACCAAAGTGACTACTTCAAGATGTCACGTCTGCAAAGCGCCCTTGAAGCATCTTCTTCTTCTTCTTCATCAGCCTTTTTCTCTCCACTGCTGGATATAGGCCTCTTCCTTCCCTTTCCATCTTTCCATGTTGTTTGCTAATTGTAGCCATTTCTTTCCCCACAAAGGGGCTATATCATCGTCCCATATCTTTTGAGGTCTTCCGATGCCTCTTTTACTCTCCCAAGGTCTCCATTTCAGAACTCTGGGAGGCCATCTTGTAGCATCCTGCCTTGCAACATGTCCTGCCCATTGCCATTTTAGCTTCGCTACACGATCCCTGATATCCACTATTATAATTCTGCGCCTAATTTCGTCATTTCTAATTCTATCTCTTAGGCTTACTCCAAGCATGGATCTCTCCATGGATCGTTGCGTGTATTTGAGTTTTTCTACACTTTCTTTGTAAGGGCCATAGTCTCCAATCCATATGTCATCTCTGGCAGTGTGCATATTCAAAGGCTTTTCTTTTTGGGCTAATTGGAATCTCTTTGTTCTCAAAGGTATGTTTGAGTTTGCCAAAAGCAGCCCAGCTCATTCCTATTCGTCACTTCGCCATTCACGCAAAATGGAGCACTAAAAATTATCATAAATATATAAGTTCATTCAACATTTTTTTAAGCGGCTGTGGGATAAATTTCATTAAATGTGTGCATAAAAAATACAATCCCATTAGATTCGACACTAATGCTAGTTTGGTGACTTTTCTTTCTGGAAATAGAGAATGTAGCCGTTAAATGTTCTTGACATTAGGTACACAGGTACGTGTAATTAAGGATTAATAAACTCTTAAAAATGTGTTACCATTGGAGTCATTGCGCCTTGAAGGTGGCCACCTCAACAATGAAAGTCACCTACGGGCAAACCAGCAACACGTTTCATTTACGTGTATGTAAGTGACGTCGAAGCGGTTAACCTAGAACGTGAACCGTGCTGGTGATCGAGGATATGCGGGAGGCACTACCGGGTCATGCAGACAAGTAATAGAGTCACTTTTTGAAGGCAGGACTGCTTTATTTCACGCATGAAACACGATTTCCAAAATTAAATTTCAGAAAGATTTATGTGTCTTTTTACTATCCAAGGGCAAAACTACATTTTGGAATGAAGGCTTCATTATGTACACGTACACCAATTTGAAGTATTCGAAGTGAACCCTTCATTTGTAGTAGGTACCTGAATAATTGATAGTCGATTCGTAACGCACTTTGTTAAAATTAAGTGATTGTTACTCCCTTTATATTAACTCGTAGCGTCTGCTTGCTTGCTTGCCGGCTTGTCGTCAAAAAAACTATGGATCGATTTTTAACCCTTTTCCCGTGATCCAATCGAGCTGAAACTTTGCAAGCAGACTCGTGGCGACGATCAAGAAGATCTATCAAAATTTCGT
>JADDOH010000229.1:0-63262 GCA_016648135.1 Agrypnia vestita
GCAAATGATAAACAACTATGTATCATCAACTAAATAAAGATATATAAATAATATCATCCTGACGAAAACGGCATCGAAGCCGGTCAACGTTAAAACAATCAATGCAGTATACGTACTGTGCTAAAAAAATATCAAACCTTTGGTCGGCAAAAACACATTTATTCATACACGCTTAACATACTCTAATCCTCTTCAAAGTAGTCTCCTGGTAATGCACACACTTCTCACAGCGATTTGACTTTTATTAGAAACATTTTATGAACGCATCTTTTTGTATAATGTTCAGCTGGACCGTCGCATTCTGCATAATGTATTTTCTTAATTCAAATCGAGTCCTTTTTATCGATATTTTTACAATGAGGAATAGCCAAAAATCGCAGGGAGACGTGTTGGTAAAGTGCCGTGTTTTCCCAAGAAAGCCTGAATCAGAAGCGAAGAACGGGTTCATTAATGTGATGGACCTGTACCATGCTGAAGCATCGGCACGAATTTCGCGGATACTCTCTTCAAGCATAAATCCTCGGTCGAAATTGAATATACAATACAACAATCCTGCAAGACCAAAGTCCGTACTTATTCACATTGTTATTTCGGCTTGTTGAGAGTGTACCGTGACGCAGTTCGTTTTCGACTAATATTCTGCCATCTTTGAAGCGATTACACCACCACATTAGTGTTGTGAAAATAGAAGTGTAATGTTAGTCCTGACAAAGAGACGGGTACGTCTCGAAACCGGTAGACCTAAAATCTGGTAGTGGTTTATACTAACTTATATAACTAACATTCTGTTATAATATCCAACCACAAAGTTAATGCTTTAAATATTAAAAATATTAATAATGCTGTATAAAGTATTTTTGCTTTTGAAAAAGTAATAATTTTCTAAAATCACAAATGTGAATATTGTAAAATAGGGCAATGTAAAATTTTTTGAAAGTAGTACTCGTGTAAATGAACAATTTTCGATATAAAATAAAGTTGTTAATTTAAAATGCGAACGTGACGGGGGAAACAAAGGGGAATTTTAAATTTAAAACGACACCGACAATGAGAACGATCCGAGGACAGGACTAAGCCGCGCGAACATCTGTAGACTCTCACGACATGGGCCGTAGCGACTCTTGGCGGAGAGCACCGCCGCTCCCTAAGCGCAATGTTTGCATATAATCTTTCCTATTATTTCCCATTCGGTGAGCACGGACCCTCTGTTTCCTGCCGTTTATTTTCCGGGCAAAATTAGTACACTGTCAACACACGTTAAAGGACAAAACGTGACATTTTACGTACCAAAGTAGATAATTAATTGAGCTATAGTGGATATATAATTAAGTGCGTCACCATTACGCCATGTTAACCATTAAATTTTACGGTGAATTTAGACTTCATATATTAAATACACAGGATTCTGTTTTTAAACAACGGATACTTTGACTGACCAGAATAAATTAATTAGTAAAAAAAACTTTTTACTTCCAACAAGTACAGACCAGTTAGTAGTAAAAAGTAAAGTTTCGAGATATTGGCACTCGAGTGTCACAGCTACAAATTCCATATTCTAGGATTCCAATTTTTGTTACGCAATCCTGAATAATCCTGAGATTCATAACAGTTCTAAATAAAACAAGTAGTGCTATTTATAGCTTTGGGGAAAAAAATAACCCAATTCATGGGTTAATTTATTTTAATTAGCTGATTTCGACTCCATGTTTCACATTAGAAAAAATATATTTACTGTAAAATTAATCTACGTGTGCTAAACTGTTATAATACAATACATTATTTAAATATTAATTCATAAAAGTGCTAATATCTCGAAGACTAACTTCTTTAGTAAGATCTTATTTTGATTTTTTGTTCAGTCATAAGCTGGCCTGGCCTATCAGCCATACAAAAGATGACGTTGCCTTTGGGACACTCTGTATACAAGGGTCCAAATCAGGGGGATGCTGAGTAGTGAAAGTTATTAATTATAAAATAAATCCATCAAATTTTGAACTTCACTCTTTCACCAGAGTCAGAAATAAATCCCGCGACAAAAGTCAAGAGTCAGGGACAGGAGCAAGTCGCAGGGGGGACGAGCCACCCCGAGTTAATCTTGAATTAAAGTGTTTTTAAGTAGCTTGTAATTTAGGCGGGCTGTTTATTTAGGGCGAACATTAGCATAACGAGGTCGAGCCACTTCGCCGAACCTAGGACCTTGTTTAGAAGCCGCACACAATGTCTGCCTTATCAGGAGAGGCAACATTTGCGAAAATTAATGATATTCCGAAATTTTTAATGACGGCGAAAACCACTTATAAAAAAATATGATAAATTTACAGAGGCAATCATTTTGCATCATGCTGACTCTAAGAATGATCAAATAAGAGTATTTTTCTTCTTTTAAAAAATTTGATTCCGTTGTGATAACTATTTTGCGTTCCTGCCGGTTTTTTTTTAGAAACATAAAATCCTACCGACTTCTCGTAGAACAAGTGTGGACCTCAAAATTATATTTCATATTTTTTATACATATATGATGAAACTAATCGTTTTTTATTATTATTTTGTGTATCAAGACTAAGACATTTTGTATAATTTGTCGCTTAACTGTCATTAACGTAAGCTGCTTTCCCATATCCCTAAATCTTATATATCTATTACATCTTAAAATAGTTCTAATGGCTCTAATTAGAATTTTTTCCTTCTCAGTTTCATTTCCCAAAAAGAATTAACCTTATAATAATGAATCAGCTTCTACCTACCTCAGAACAGGTATTCCTATTTATCCAGCGAGGTAGGTAGTGGCCGAAAGGCTTGCTACATATTATTCTATATTTGTATGTATTATGTGTGTATGTATCAAGCAATTAAATGTATTTTGACCAATAAATGCCGATTTATCGGTAATGAAATGAAATTAAATAATTGCGAGGTTTTTAGGTTAAGATTCTTTCTTATTATTCTTATGCAATACAAGCTTTACTGCCTGGCTTTGTCCGAGGTTTAGTTTAGAGTGTAAATCATTTTCACATTCCCTTATATTTTAAGACAGAATAACAAGCCGATCAAGTAATCATAATTTATTGAAAGCTAGTCTCAACACATTCAGACTAATTTTCTCCGCATTTTTTAAAACACTTTTTTAATAAACGTTTTAGGCCAAATGTAAAATGAAACTAAAAAAAAAAAGGCTGTCAAAATTGAGTCTAAAAATAGAAACAAACAGTAAAATAACTACCACCAGAACCTAGGTAGAAGTTTTGATTGCACCTAATGGAGTTTAAACGGTCGGTCTTAGTTTTAAAACTAGGGAACACGAGTCTTTAAATGGCTGTTCGAGGCTAGTTCTGCTTAAGTATCTACTTGCATTAATGAAATGCAAACCTACGTACGTCGATCTAAGCCGGGTTGGCTTTCAGAGAATGAAACTGAAATATGCAAATATCCGAGGGATGTAGGGCGGGTTGCATGCGCAACATTCGCAGGCGCTATTTTCCATACAGGGGTGAAGGCCCCTCACCACCCGCCGGACCTTCGACGCTTTGCGGAATTCTGTTCCACATTCTTACCCCAAAACTTTGTGCAAATCCTCGCTCAGGAATGCGATGAAAAATGAATGTAGCAGAAAGAGGTTCAGGAGGTACCTCGGGATAAGACCGTGAAACTGAGACAAATTCAATTTGCGTACAAACCACCGGCCCGGCCCGAAGGGACAAGTAAAAATGTTATAGCGTCATCCATCAACTGACATTCTTCACTTTATTACAGTAATGAATGACGAATTTCACCCTTTACTCTGAAGTAAAAATTATGTTTCCAAGTTAAGCTAAAAACAAACGAAAATTGGATCTACGGGTCTTATAACAACTTGAATGTTATTTCATGACTAAGGGTTCTGCCTACCTACGGCATTGCACGGAGAACATTTTGACATATTATATTTTATATATCTTTTCGCCACTTGTTGGGTTTTCTCCAACTGCATTTAAATAGTTTTTTGGATATTTCGACCTTCATTTTATAATTAATCATTAATTATTTACTATGCATCGTATACTCGTGACTTTTCCGTTTCATTCGGCGTACAGCCGATCAATATGCGTTTTTTATTATGTATATTATTATACATGTGTATTTTTACAGGAATCTTGCAAAACTTTATATGCAGTTTGTACGCAAGAATACATTACAGTATATGTTAAGAATACATTACTAAATATAATAAGTCCTTAAAATATACAATATTTATAATTGAGTAATTTAAGTCATCACCAATATTTCACATTTTTCTGTCCTGTTTTTTAGTTTATCCGGTAGTAAATTTAATATTTTTGGAGTTACGCGGTATTTGATCGGGTCTCCATAATTTTTTTTTAATTTCTAGCTTTTACTACTTTTACTTTATTTGAGTTGTATTTGCGTTTTAAATCTGTCATTCGCATATTTTTCCATTTACTTATATTGGTTACATGACATTTCGATAAGTCGTCAATAAAATACAATATCGAACTTATCAATGTTAACAAGCGTACCGTCCACTATAATTAGATATTTAGATACATCTATTCTGAAGTACAAAACAATTAATGATTTTTTAGATTGTTATCATGGTTCTAAAGGTTTGAGGTTTGTTTATTTTACCTCATTATTTGTGAAATTTGCTGAGAAATATACGATAGTTCTTTCTGATTCATAATTTATTTGATGAATAAGTAGTATGAGGGATAGTTTTTTTAAGGTCGGATTTCACTAACACTTTACTGTAATAATAATAATAGTTCAACGTTTTATAAAAAATATTAAAAAAAAGAAAGCAAACCTTTTTAAAAAAAAAAATAGAGATGCGAACATGGAATACGTGTCACCTCAATATTCTTACTAATTTCAAACTAAGCTAAACGCTTGTGCTATGAAAATAGGACTAACATGCTAGTCTGGAGTGAGGTTCGAACCTGCGACCTTTGGATCACAAGGCGAGTGTCTTAACCACAATACCGACAAGCTACTCTTATGATTATAACGCATACTTTGATATCGCATATCTCCTTAACTATTGATATTAGGCCATGGTTGCTTGAACATTTTCGACTCATAATCAAGGCAAGAATCCACCTGTTAAGTATTGAAGACTATCATTGTTACACCCTGTATACCTCAATAAGTGCCGATAAAAACAATTTTAAAAAATTAACCACCCCACTGTAAAAAATCACCCAATTACTACCTTAATTTCAGCTTCCCGGAGTGGTGTAATATGAAACCGAATAAATAATTTGTTAAATGTGTAGATTATAGATTATACGTGTAGAAAATATTCCTACACCAAGATTAATAAATAAAAATACGATAATCCATGATTATCTAGAAAAAGAAATTGAGACCGATGCACCCATAAAATACAAACTGCACCGCAAAAGTGACCCTCACTTGAGTTCTTTGCGATGCAAAAATGCCGATCAAAACCCAAGGCCGAGTACATGAGATGGTCGTTTGCACGCAATGCTATAGTTTTTGGATTCTGGAAAGTGAAAAAAACCCACCAACAAAAAATTGAAAACCATTGAACTACAAATACTTAAGTGTGCTGGGGAAGCGACAAGACTGGACAGAGTTCGGAGCGGGTATGTAAGAGAATGTTTCATGGTGGCGCCAATCACAGAGAAGTAAGAGAAGATGGCGTAAGATCGTTTGGTTGCGTAATGAGGAGACCAGAATACACCTATTCGAACAAATATGGTAGTCTCTAGTTTTTAGGCTCTGTAGATATCTATGGATACGTATTCTCTGTGTACGTCAAAGTTCCGCGATCCACAGATTCTATGGTCGCCGAAACAGACAGTTTAAAACTTTTACGAGCCAGACAATTTAATCGAAGCTATTTTGTGCATGCATTTTAAAATATTCGTGCGTGGAAATTTTTTTTGAAAAATCAAAAAAGGTACAAAAAGGGGGTCTTGCCTTATTTTTTAAAGTTAAATGTAAATTTTAAAGCTTCGTAGACCTCTTCCCATTTCAGAAATACATTCGAATTAGTATGTGTAAGCCGCGCGTACGAGGCACATTCTTGCATTGTGTTGGTTTTTATACCCGTAAACACCAACACAACGAAAGAATTAAGGTAATTGCGACTTTTTTCATTATTTCTATTACTAGATAAAGTCGTAATGAATTAGAAATTCCTGAAAGAACAATCTGTGTTAATACGTTCAGCACTAGAACGCATCATTCGAGAGTTCTTGCTGGTTTTTAATTAAGATTTTCAGTATTGTAATTTTTTTTCAATATTTTAATTGAAATAATTGACTGCATTTTATTAGAAATTTTATGACCATATTGTAGATTTTAATTATTGTCGATTCAGGAATAAAATATGAATACAGCGCGTTAGCTGCAATCTTAAACACTCAATTATCTAAAACATATGCTACGAAAACTGCTTTTTTACATTCCGAGAATAGCACGGAAACCCAGCGGGGATGTTGTTTTACATAAAAATGTAAATTGGTGCTCCTCGTTTATATTAACAAGGGAGTACTCCGGGTGGAAATGAATAAAAAGCGCATTTTCATAAAATATTTGCAAACAACGAAAAGGTCACATGCAACGGAGACTCCTTTATAGTCAGATGGAGAGTTGACTTCGATAATAAAAGGAAAAAATATTCAACAGCTTCAGAGCGCAAGATGTAAAAAAACTCAAAGCTATATAATAACACACGTATATTTTTATGTGTATAGCGTTAACTTTGTGGTTTGAGGTAATTGTTAATCTTAAAAATAACAAAGTTACCAAGTTTTTTTTTAATTGTCAATAACACATATTTGAAAAAGCACCAAACTTGATAAAAACACGCACAAAGATCAAAAATCTTTAATAATATATTTTTTTAAATACATAACTTATATAATTGTGTTTATATAAGTTATGTATTATTTTATTTTAATTTTTTGTAATTTAATACATAACTTATACAATTGTGTTATACATAGTACCTCTCCATTTAAGAGCATTGCTCTTGTGCTCGGACGAGGTACTTCGCATTGTTACATTTAATTAATTATTTTATATTATATATATAATTTTTTTACATTATATTATATATATGAGATGAATTAGTGGAGTGAAAGGTTTTTGATTTTGAGGATAATGGTGTCTAATTGTATTTATTGAGATGTTTTTCAATTGTTTTGTATTTTGCATACTTTTTATTTCGATTGGAATTCCTAGATATCTTTTTAATTTATACTGAATTCAACTTTGTAATGCATACACGTTGAGTTAATTTAACATGACTATAGTATCGAGAGAACCAGTCCCTCTCTCACCATCATCATAACACAACGTGTGTGCATTACAAAGTTCAATTTAGTTTAAATTCAAATAAAATATTCTGTAAATAAGACAATTTCCATGATTAACTAAAGTAAACAGATTTTTCATATCAAATTTTTCAATAAAATACAGAGTTTAGAGAATTATTGTATGAGAGAGACAAATATAAAGTATTAAATTATATTCATTAGGCGTAGTGTAGAATGAATACCCATTGTACCCACGTTCGTGTGCTTACATAATATACTAGATGCAGTATGTAAATGCATAGTGAAGATACACACCGAAGGAGTGTTGCAGGCCACTGAAAGTAGGGCAGTAGTTAAAGTTTACGAGGAAAAGAATTTTCCTGCAAAGCCTCGAGGGTTGGAAGTGTATGATCTCGAGTGGAAAGTTCCGAAGGGAAGTTTACTCCAAGATGATTTAAGGATTAGTTTAGATTACATCGGATGTTCTAATACTCCAACATTTTTGCATTTAAAAGCAGCTTGGTCCTCAGCAATTTAAAGATAGCTAAATGCATTTAATTGAGAATTTTTCAAATTAATTAAGCAAGAATTTTAAATATTAATCGCAATAATTGTTATTATTAATATTAACAGCAAATTCTTTGTGGTTATTAAATGTGATCAAATTTATTTTTAATATTATTTATATAAAAAATTCCAAGACCAGCCCTACCTATATTTAATGTAATTTTTTTTTTATATTTTAATACGATGTTTTTATATAATAGTTATACAGTTAGGTATTTAATTTTATTTTAAATTATTTTAAAAAACACCCTGAGGAAGGAAATGATTATGACCGATAAATTATAAAACTATTTATAAGAATTTACGTAATCCATTAATGATTGAGTAAAGAATGGAGATATTAGGAATGGGTGTAAAGATAATCTTAGAATAATCAATGTAATTTAAAAAAAGCTATGGTTTGGGCGTGTTGAGCGAATGAATAAGGAAAGAATGGTAAGAAAGACGTATAATGCAATTGTTGATGGCGCCAGAAAGAGGTGGTAACCGCGGAAGGCGTGGCATAACCAGATTAAACAAATACTGGAAGATGATTGTGTTAAAAGCCTCAACAATATATGCGTGTGGATGAAAATTTTTTGTATCAGAAACAGAAGAATGTGGCGCTCTATCTTCTCTGCCAACCCCCATGGGGAAACGGCGTAATAGTAAGTAAATAGTTAAGTATAAGTATGACAACTCAATTGGTTAACCATAAAGTTCACAATGAATTTAAATGAATTAAAGAAAAATATTATAATAAATACACAAAGTTAATAAAATTATTATTTACCATGGATATTAGTTTTTTATTCAGGTACTGTTTATTTTTAAATAAATAAGTCAATTGAGTAAGACAAGTTGACGCTATAGGATTGAAATTCGACAGTTTACATTTAATAAACTGTAAATTCAGGTGAAAAAAGGCTAAGAATAAGAAATTTCAAATTCATCAATCAAAAATCAAAAAAATGTTTTTGGTATTAAAATTATGTTTATCTACATAAACATTTTGATAAATTGGATGCAGCACCATCAATCAGCATATCAGTAAAGTTATATTTTCTGTTTTTATTATTTTTTATATTTTATTTATCTATTTTCCCATTGTTGTTAATGACGAGTCGTTTGAAAATAATAAAAAAACACCATGCATCACTGACAATTCACTATTGCTGATTGTTGGTCAGTGGATACATAAAAAGCATTAAAAATATCACCCTACATAGGTGACAAATCGCCTTTACCGATTACATAGTTTTCCATGCATACAATGAAAAAAATTACATTAAAAATACCACCTTGCATGTAGAGAAGAAGGACCCGCCACACACCCAGAGTAGTTGTATGAGCAATAGCTCCCATATCGGCCCCACACTTTCGATACCCATATTCAGCATTTTTTTAAAGCTAAAGTGGTCGAGCCCACCATCCCGCTGACATTCGTGTGAATGCGAGCGAGATGGGGAGGCGTCCACACAAAACCTCTTCGCAGGGCAAAACCTCCGAGGCGCAGGGATAAATAATAAATGGAACATACTTTATTATTCTTTGACTGGGAATTACATGTTACATATATATGCACGAAATGTTACCGTTGATGTTCAAAATATGAATGCACAAAGTCTATAGAGCGACTCAAAACGAAGTGTTCAAAAGAGATATAAAACCAAACATAAAGTATAACAAATACGACACCTGATACATGAGATATATATCCATAGGAAAACACATGACATGGTAGAAATACAAAAAAATAGATAAAATATATATGTGACATATGACATATTACATGAAATATGATATAAAATATGACATAAAATAATAGTAAGCATAAACATGTAGGCATACTACTTAGGAAACAGATTAGTTAAATAGAAAAAGAATTGCAACATATAGACAGTTTAATTCACTCCCCTGAGAGAAAAATTGCTGCACAATTCACGTTTACTGTTTATACCAATCACATCTTCAACAGCTTTTTTCATTAGAAACAGAATATTCCAGAAAAATCAATCGTCGCAATAACATTCAACGGTACTAAAAAAATACATAAATAATCAGTTCGCTAAGAATCGCTTTAAGCGTGATTAAAAGAGATTTGGGGAAATTCTGAACGTATAAGAGTGATTTTTCTCACACTTGGCCGATCGGAATAAGCAATCGTGTACCCGGGATATTTCACGCAAGATTTAGTCACACCGCAATAAGGTCGGGCCGGAGGGGACGTCACCCCTTTCGGAAATCCTGCGCAAACCGTACAATGGGAGGAACCTCTCAAAAACAATAAAGCATCGAGTTAGCGGGCAAAAGTAAGCTACTTAATCAAAAGTGGAAGAAAAATTACGCACCGACTGCAAGCCGCGACAGCTGTATAGTCTGAAACACAACATTTTTACTACGTGACGACATACTTGACATGCGCGTCCTGCGACCACATAAAACATGTTCTAAATTTAGCACAAATCCAAGTTACAAGCGAAATAAATCTCCTTAACGGGAAATCCAAACCCAAATTTTGTGTATCTACGATGTGAGAAAGTTAATAGTTTTCCTATGTAGTAATGGCTCGATAAAACAGGAGAATGTTTACTTCATAGAATAAAATAAACATTATGAAACTTTGCTATCTATTTTTAACTACATCTTTGCTATCTAAAAAACTTTGTAATGTACGAAAAAATCTGAATTTCGATAGAAAACGAAAATTTCAACTTTTACGTTTTGTTATTGATATTAACAGTAGTGATTCCTCTGGCAAGTAAAATATGTAAGATTTTATATGATTTTAATTAACATAATAATTTCGTTTTCTGTCCGTCCGTCTCTCTTCGTAACTTCATGTAACGTACGTAATTTCGTTCGAAATAACGGCTAAAAAAACGGATGGGGCTTGAACTCCGGGCCACCAAACCCGAACCGGCCGTTTCACGCATGTTGCCACGGCCGCCACTCCGTGGAGCGCCAATAAGATGGTATAAATATATAGGGCTTAGCAAAGGCGCCAAAAAGATGCTATAAATAACAAAGACGCGAACCAATGTTCCGTCTTTTTAGACAGGTTGCAGCTAGTAGTACTAATATAATAATAATACTAATGATTTTACAGTAACAATATATAGATGACAATGCCACTTTCAAACACGAGAGCGTTAACATTCTCATTCTGGTATGCAAATATTTGATAATATGTAATTAACGCCGTTTTGTACAATGTAATTTGAATAAAATAATAATTATTATTAATATAATTTAAATAACCGCAAGCTTTGTTAACTATCAAAAAGATGCAAGGTGCCTCACTAGTGTTTAAAGCAGGCCCTTTGGATAATACCTAAGTATGATATAAGGGTAAAATAATGAAGTTTTAACAACCCCAAGTTACCGTGGTTACGCGTTGTATCCTGTAACCACTCGGTCCACTGCGAGTAGTGGAACTCCTCCGCGCCACCCGTTAGATATTATCTCTATCCGTTACGTTAAATTGCGATACAATCTAATGTTGCCCTCGGCAGCGGGATGCTGCGAGATCCGAAAGCTCTTTAATTTAGAAGATTGCCATTGGATTGCCAGAGATGGATAAAAAATCCCAAGTTAAATTATGTGTAAAGGATTTAGGGTTGTATAACGTAGCAAAATACATTTTAAAGGATGGATATTTTTCATGATGCTGTGGATTATGTATTTACTCCAAAATATATGTACAACAATAAACTAACCATATTACATACGCATTATTTTTACAGTGTTTTTTAAAACGCGGTTACCGAGATTAAGAAATAAAATTTTCTGATTTTGGTAGTTTATTTTTATATTATTTAGTACATAAAACGTAATATCTGTATTGTGTACAATGTTTATGTACATTTGAATGGTACAATTTTAAAAAAATGTTTGCTCTAAATATATATTATATGAAGATATTTTCATAAAAAAATACAGTTTGAAAGATTTTTTTTACTACGAAAAAGAATAAAAATACACAAACATTATAAAAAATTGGACATAAATATATTTTATAATTTTTATACGGTTTTTAATGTTAAAAGATATTCATTTATAATGATAAAAGTGAGTGAAAAAATCACTGTTTTGTCAGCTAAATATTCATTTTTGTCTTGCTTTACTCGTACATAAACTTTTACCAACACATATAATTTACATTACTTAATTCAACTATATATTTTTTGTGATTTAAAATGAGTCACGGTCACTTTTTGAAGTAAAATGATATGATTAATTTCGTAGAATAGGCACTTATGAATCCAGCAGTGGTGCCAACAAAACCGATACAATAAGACTTAAGGATTTTTTGAAATTTAAATAATTAAATGAGTATTTTATTTCAAAGGAAATAAGTAACTAATTTAATTACAATACATATAATTGTGAGGAAATTTACTCAAAGATTCTGTTTATTTATCGAGAGATATTTTATTAATCATTTATTTATTAGAAATATTGTCTTACTATGAAATTTTTGGACTGCTCGAGGATAAGGAGTATCGAATTGAATAAATACACTTCATTTCCATTTCTCTTGTTATGAGGAATGTTCTCTCATTAGGGAGAGAATGGCGAATCAAACAAACTGTCAGATCACATTCCGACAAATTGCGCTTGAAGTTGAAATGTACGAAGCGTGCACAGAGGTGGCCGAAAAATGTGTACGCACTTAAATAATTGTTATCTCTGTACTTTATCGAAGTTGATTCGAATTACGGCAACGATGTGTATCATGAAGTTACTTCAGAAGATATGGTAACTAGCGTAATCCCCTTGTTTCCAGGATAACACGATTGTTACCTCAATACCAGAAAAGATATCTTTACAATTTTAATATAATCATTATAATTAAAATATTGAATATTATTTAATATTTATTGGATAAAAAAATAGTACATTTTATGAAATAAAACTGATTTCTACAAACTTTTAAAATAATATTAGTACATATTTTGTTAAATTTCACTGCACCAATATTGTTGAAACGTGTACGAAATATTCGATGTGAGTTAATAGTCAAGATATAATTGTTGCGACGCTGCAAACCAATGAAAATAATTCCGGAACACTGGCATCACTAAGTAATAAGGATGACCCTCAAAGAAAATGGCGGAGGTACGATTATTGTTCGAGGAGCGTGATATAATTTTAAAATTGAGTTTTGATAATGTTGTTGAAGAACATTTGCTAGATCGTGCATTTGCTAGATAGGTATTCGTGATAAGATAAATCTACAAAAATGCCTTATGCAAAATACTTACTTGTGGTAAGTTTGAAACCCATGGTACCGTGTTGGATGTGGACAAGGGAAGATCCATGCGGCCTTCATGCATTGAGCTCTCCCGATTGACACCGCTGGACTTTTTTATAGGTATGTGAAGGAATCTAATGGATGTTGTGTATCCTAGAAAACCAGTAACACTGGTCACGCTTAGAAAAAAATTGTAACGGCATACCCATCAATCGCATCGGAGACATTGGCCAACAATATTAAAAAAACCGTTAACAAAAGTGATTGGAAGCTCACGGTTATCACTTTGAGCATTTGTAGTTTTGGAACTCAAAATTTAAACTCAAGTTCATTTCTTAATATCCGTATGAATTTAATATTACAGGTTTTTCTTTCGTTGAAGTGTGAATATATTTTTTAGCCACCTCTGTATATTTTGTGTTTCACAACAAGCAACAGACAGGAATGTATTTCAGCAATTTGTACAATAGAAAATACTTTTAAAGGGTAATGCCATTTCTATGTCTTTTGCGGAATGTCTTTTAAAATAAATCGTAAAGTTTAATTATAAACGCATTTATTCTTTATTTACAGAAAAATATAAGATACCCCAGGAGGCCAGTGAAAATATAATTAAGAAAATTCAAAAGAAATTTTTGAGAATTCAATTTAATTTATTTGGTTTATAATATTTACATTGTAAATATTCATTTATTTCTAACAATTAAATGTTATAACATTTAATTAACATTTATATAAAACAATTGTTATCAATGATGTAGGAGAAAACTGCTTCGGAAAACCTTCTCAGAGATATGGAAAGATCAATGTGATATTAAAGAGTTAAGGTTATTATTATGGTCGTTGGACATATTTATGTGTTAAATAAAACGGATATTTTATACGAACCGTATATTTCACTGAGAAGCAAATCTCGACGTTTCATTGAAGTCGTATCCAGCGTCATCAGGAGAGCGTCCTATTACGGCGGGGGTGTGATAGGACGCTCTCACGATGATGCTGGATAAGACTTCAGCGGAGAACATTTTAATGTTACACTATTCTAACGATGAAATTGATGAACGTTACATTGTGTAAAGTGATCACTTAAGCCAGATCAAACAGGTCATAAACCCTGGGTCACCCTATAAAGCCTTCCATACAAGTTTCTGTAAAACTGAACTATTTTTAAAATTGCCGGCCCTCATAGTCCAGTCATGACACTGGCTTCCCATACAGAGGGTTTCGGGTTCGATTCCCGGTGAGGTCACAATACACCTGTGTGATAAACTCTAGGCTGGAGTGTTTTTGGGGCATGTTTCGCTATACTCATTGTTCCCTAACAAAAAAAAATACTCTGCACTATATCTACTACCGAGATACTAAAATAACAAATACTGAATGATAAGTGTATGAATTTAGTTAATATTGTTAACAAAGTTGACATATACGATATACATATGTATATAAAATATGAAATAATATTACTAAATATCTGTGTAACTAAAATCATTTTACGAAACGTAGTTCCTGAACAATAGAATGGAACATAACGCCGCCGCACGCACAATGTTTTCATAATAAATCAATCCCAGAACAATGTCTCTTTCAGATTGACATGAAACGACATTAATTACTTCGAGATAAACAAACGAACTCGAAGTATGGGCCCGACTCACTTCTTACGTCAAACCCACCCCTAAGTTAGGTGATGGCGCTGATATTGATTTCCCAGTTAATGAAACACATAAACCGAAAATGTTTGAACTTCCCCAAATACGTAATACGAGAATTTTTAAAATTCATATTTAAAATTAGGAGCCCGGCAACTTAATCGATACATACAGACAGGTTTAAAATTATTTTTATATTGTAAACTTTTTAAAGAAAAGAAAGTGTGTGGGTTCTATTCTTGTTAGAATATATTGCAAAATATTTTTCAATGCTTAAAATTGCAGCAAAATGGAAAAAAACAGTAGAATTTTGAAATTACACGCCTTAAAAATTGAACTAAAATTTTATAAAAAAATATAAAATAAGGGCAATCATAAATTTGGTATAATAAAATAGTAAGTAGAAAATAATACGATTTAAATGCATAAAGTTACTTTATTACTGGTTGTTTTAAATTAATTAAAACAACCAAAGACAGTATATTATTTATAAAAAAAATATTTTCTAAACAATGATATTACAATAAGTTAAGTAAGTATAAAACTATAAAACCCGATATTCTCACGACCGAGATCTTAAATTACTAGTCACTTTTTATTCGTAAAACATTAGTGAATAAATTGTAATTTTTAGTTATTGTGAGTCTTTGCCTAATAAATCAACGAATATCGAAGTAAAATAATTCGAAAATTCAGAGAGATCGAATATCGAAATCTAAATTGAAACTACCGAATTTTTCAAGGTTTTCGACTTATTTCCTTGATGGAAAGACCAACAGTAAGATTTTACAAAGGAGATAAATGGGAAGATGTACAAATGTGGACGAGACAAGACTCCGCAGTTAGTGATTGTTTAAATTAAGAAGAAGAAAAAACAGCTACAACACACACCACATAATTTATGGTCTAGCCTGGTTGCGCAGCACTAAAAAATGGCACCAATGGTGAATCCAAGGCTAGGCTGCATTTAAAAGGTATATTTTCTCTTTTGCATGCACGCATATGAAAATATATTAATTATAAATACATTTCGTTGTACATGTCTTAAACCTATGTTTGCATATTTTAATAGTTTTATATGTGTAACAATAAAATTAACTTAAAGTTAAAATTAATTCAAAGAATGCCAAAACAAGAGACAAGCTGCTAGCAAGATCCTAGGATCAAAGAATTATATTATCATGGTCGCCGACGAGTGCAGGTCGATTTATTATTTATGGCACTATACAGTCGGTCTCTGAAGAATGTGTTTAATTATTTTATGGATAGAAAATGAGATAATATTGATTGCATCTTAATAATTATTATAACTTCATTGATGCCTTTCATAAGCTGAACTCAGTGAATCAGGTTATCAGAATAAAATAAATTTTGGTTAAAAGGGAGCGTTATATTTTATTATATTAATATAATAGAAAACCACCAAAGTAATTACTGAACATTTAAAAATGGTTTAATAATTATTATTATCAATATGTTAAATAAGCGTTTATTTTAAAAACTCGTGCAGTTACATAACCGATATTACGCGTCACTATGTTGTTCTTATATTAGATTTCTTTTACCTCTCTAATACTACTGAAATGCAGTTATCATTTTAATTATTTTCCCTATTTGTAGAACGACAAAACAACATTAATTAAAATAAAAAAAGATTTGAAAACATGTCTGACTCTTGCCGAAAATTAAAAATCAATAATAATGAGAATTTTAGCATCTGATTTTTTTTATGATAAACAGAAACATTTTTATTTCCTCTATTTTTTGTAAATATTTAAAATATTGAGAATATTATATTCTGGTATAAAGTAATCACTTTGTGGTTTGACATATTAAGTAAATTAAACACGTTGACTTAATATAAAACCACTATTTAATATTTAAACCACAACCGATTACGCTTTACTCAAGCTTCATCAGGACACTAATAAGAACCGAAATCAGTTGACTAATTAACTAATAAATAGTGGTTTTATAACGTGTTTAATTTATTGAGAATATTTATTCACTTAACAATTCAAGCGCTCAAAGAATAATACAACTAATGAAACGATTTAAAAATAGTCTGAACATTATTATATTCTATTTTTCACAATACATAAGAACGGAACGACTCCAAAAAGGATAGATGTTAATATACACGGGATGCTTATTTCCAACGGAAGTAATTTGTGATACAAAGTATCATTACGAGCGTGCACGTGAAACTGTCATAATAATAAAGCGTTCCATCCAGGCATTAAGCGAACAAAGCCATCCTCGCCGTATTTGCAATAAAAACTAATGAAAACCAAAATTTAAAAGCACGTCAAAGCCGCCTTTGCCAAAGTTTGTTTGATATCCGGAACTCGCGGTGTGCGCGGGCAACTTCCGCCATTAAGGAAGCAAATGTGGCTGCAGCCCGACGGTGCAACCAGCCCAGCCATTGGTGCAGCAAGGCCAACCGAGTTGGCTAAAACAAACAAATGACAAAATTCATATCACGATACGTGACGCGCGAGTCGGGCGGTGTTGCGACGCCTCTGGAAGCTTTGGAAATGATTCGAATGATCGGAGACATATTTTATGTACACAATTTATACATAAAATGTGTCTCCGATCATTATAAATATAAATAAAATAAAATCATTATAAACATAAATACCTACACATATTTTTTTGCCTATAATATAGAATTAACACCATTATTAAATTTGTGAACAATTAATTATTATTATTGCTTATTTTTTATTGACACTAAGATTTATTCATGTAATAACTACTTTATATAAATAATAAATATTCTTGCACACATTCTTGCACATATACTGTATCTACTGGAAGAGCACTGTCTGCTATAATACAGTAAATTACTAGTGTAGCAGGCAGGGCGTCAAATTAATGTAGTGTTTATTTTGTTGCCAAGACCCTCAGCAACAATGAAACATGCTTATATAATTTTGTAAACATTATAAAAAGTAGTCATCTATGAATGTGAAATAAATCTATCTATCTATCTATCTAGTGTAAAAGTAAAGAAAATGAGATGTGTAAAAAATCGGGGTTTTTCAGAATTTTCGAATCATTTAAAGAGTCACACTTAGCTGAGCGCGCAAAAAATAAACGTTTTTTTGGGATTTTGTATCACGCTTATATCAGCTTAACCTGTTTGTCTGTCTGGACGGAGTTTTTTAATCGCTATTTCACCCGCATCCCAATGTCCAATCGAGCTGAAATTTTGCACACGTAACAATACACAATGACAATATACGAATCAATCATCAGATTTGCTAATTAATCAATTAATCCCTCATAATTAATTAATCAAAGTTTGATATGGGAAATTAATTTTTGTTTATGCCCCTGGTTACATCGAAACCTTTGTTTTTTTACGTTTTGACGTTTGCTCTCATCTGTTTTTCACAACAAGATAAAGCAAATGTGTGTCATTTTTTCCGACTCACCATCTCGTTACAATATATAAATAAACATGACATCATATTTTTATGTGTCTGACAGCAGGATTAATGTGTAATCACTATTTCTACGGAATTATTCCCTAAAATCTTTAGTCAATAATTAACGCGATTATTGGTGAATTCGTCAGTACCAAATATGTGCTAACAGTTAAACAAAAACTTATTTATATAATTAATTAATTAAATAACTTTGTATTGACCACTTGGAGTAACTCTACGTCTACCGGTTTCGATACCATTATATCTTTGTCAGGACGGACGCATTCTAACTGCTTTTAGTTAGTATGCGTTCAGTTAGTATACGTCCGTCCTAACGAAGTGGTATCGAAACCGGTAGGCGTAAAGTTATTCCAAATGGTCAATACAAATTTATTTTATTAATTAATAATTATGTCCAACCACAAAGTTAACGCTAAAAACATAAAAAAATACTTCATTATATCTTTATATTTTTTATAACGAATTAATCAAGAAATCACCTGAACTTTTCCAGTTACGCCGTATCACATGGATTTCAGTTAAATGGCCGAAAATATCGGTTGAAAACAAAGGCCTTAATTACAAAATGAATTAAACCTGCCAGAAACTTGCCAGCCTCGGGCCGCGGACCAAAAAATAACGAAACGAGATCCAAACGCGAGAAAAAATAATCGCAAACTCATTAATCATTCCATCGGTGCGATGTACAGAGAGGGCGGGGCTTCCTCCAACGCCGTTAGAGACGAGCCCCACATCCGTGCGTTAGTGAGGCTTTGTTCGTTACAAGTTATTTTATCGTGTAACCAATCTCGTTGTCGAAGGAAAAGTCGGATATCGATTTCCTTAAATCATTAGTGATGCGCTTTGTGTCTATGATTCGATGCAGTAGAGATTTCATTTTTCATTGTAAATTAATTTTTGCGTGCATTTAACATTTTAATAATTACGAGCAGTCTCCAGTAAATAATACAAGTAATTAAATAAAAAAATTAAAATATTTTTTGCTTTCTTTGCATAAATTCGTAATCAATTTTTTATAGAGATGTAACGAATATTCGACCTATTCGGCTTCTTTTTAGAGTATTTGGTGCTCGGCCGAATACCGAATACGTAAAAACAAGAATAAGAGAAAAAAAAATTAATCATGTCACGTTTATTAATGCTGAATATACATTCTAAGTTCAATAAAGCATAATTTTCAGCTTATTTAAAGTTATTTATCTGTCAGTACTAAGTTGATTTTATTAGCGCTTATTTAGTCATGACTAAACAAACGCTAACAAAATCAACTAAACACTTACTTATTATTATTTGCATTATTATTAGAGAGCAGCGTACGTGATCCTTGCCATAATGCGATTTACACGGCAATTTTCGTACGTGAGTCAATCAGGCCGAATATTTTGAAAGAATATTCGGCTAATCGGCCACGCTCCTGGCCGAATATTCGGTATTCGGCCTGAGGCCGAATATTCTATTCGTTGCAACCCTAATTTTTTAACATCACCCATGCAGTATCCAAATATCGAATACGTTGTTTTAATGTTTAAAACAAATTTTCGAACGGCATGTTCTTCAGCCGCTTCTGTGGTCTTGCTTCTGAGTGACTCGATTATTAATTTAAATCGAAATAATGACCAAATCATGTCGAAAATAATTTAACTATGTATAGTCTTCTACTTTACGTAAATATTGAAAATTTCAAAGTTCTGTCTTGTCGGAAAGTTGGCGAAAAATCAATTACAAGATTCCACCACGACAAACAACAAAGAAAGTTGAATAAAAGCAAGTAATAATAAAAACCCATCTTCGGCAAGTTAGGTTACACGTCTGGGCATAAGTTTTCTGGGCTTACTGGCTGTGACGTCAGCAGTTGGATATACAAGGCAATAAAGCCCAGAAAATAGTACAAAAAGAGAATAATTATTACATAGAGTATAATTAATTAATATAGAGAAAATGTATGTTTTAATGTTGAATATATAAGTTCTGTTAAAAAGATATTTTTAATGTAGGTATATAATGGAGAAAAAATATGTTTCCCAACATTTTGACATGTCACAGCTAAAATTTAATAAGTTGGTAATAAAGCCTAACATAATTGGACACACGCCATATCACGAGACACGTGTTTTGATTAATATCCAAGTGACATGTTCGAGGCAAAACGTGTTGGTTAGTAGATAGTACGCACTTAAATTAGTTACTTGATTGAATAATTAGTTGATAGCAAGTTAAACAAAACTTTGATTCGAATTTAAATAATATTATCACATTCTACCCCGGAAACAATGATTTTATTTATATTTTCATAAGAAACGAAATAAAAATAACATTAAAATGACTTTATTCACAGAAAAGTACATTAATATAGCCTTAGTGAATTCTTCAACACCTTCAATACCAACCCATGGAATAAAATGACAGAATTGAACCATGTTTTCGATGGGGGTCTAAAGTTCTCACCCTTTCGCGGAACCTTCCTATCGGTTCCGCGAAAATATTCTTTGAATTTAATAAAGACCCAAAGTAACAAATAAGACATTAAAATTTAATTATATATGTAAATGGTAATTATAAAACATATTTTTGACTTCACAAAAAATGGAAACTGGTTAGAAATATGTTTTACAGTTTTCAGTTACATACATTCCATTGAGTTTTAGTTTTTGAGTACATATGTAAAAGGTTTGGAATTGAAGGTATAAATTATTTTTTTACTATTTTACTTAACTTACCATCAAGCCATTTCCCCCGGGGATAGGCAGAGATGGTGGAATAACACACTCTTCTTTCCTGACACACTACATCTTCGCATGCAAGCTCGAAGAATGTTGGGGCTCCCAACATTACCATTTTCCAGTACTATATGATTATACTATATTATCAACACATTATTTTTCTTTAATATATAATACAATACGTCATATATCTTTCTTACCATTCTTTCTTAATTCATTCACTCAACGTACCCAAATCACTATAATGAACCTTTTTTAATGCACACTATGCCAAGATCATATTTTTTCATATTTTAAAAATTAAAATTAAAAATCTGATCAGTATGAACGAATCAGCCAGAAAAAAAATGAAATTTTCAAAAGACTTACAAAGACAGATAAAGGTAAAAGTATTTAAGAGGATGATCCACCAAATGGATAAACCTAAAATAGGCGTTAATAGGGCTCTTTTTAAATGCTGCGAACAACACAGCTTTAGACCGGGAGAAATTAAAACGATTCATGTACCAAATTTGGGACATATCATTGGGACTGCGATACTCGGTATTGAGCTCACAATGAAGAAGATAGATGAGACGATGCTTGAATTGTAGTTTCGAGAGTGACAATAAACTAAATACTTTCAAATAAAAAAAAACCTTGCAAGAGCACCATCCAGCGGCCAGCGCTCGAAATATTTATGTATTAAGAGGAGGGCGCCATCTAGCGCCCTTGAAATAAAATTTAATGGTTGAAAAAATAAAAGCCTGAGAGGAGAAACATCTCTGTTATTTTGTACCTTTTTTCTAACTCATTAGTGGCAGGAAAATATCCCCTTCAGATTCGAGTAATGAACTCAATAATCGAAACAGTATTATAAAGTGTGACAAGAGGAATACCACACTTCTCTTCAGATTCGAGGATCATTGTGATCAAGGAGAATCGTCTCATTCATTGTAGCGACTCAGACCAGATCCTTTCAGGGATTAAACTACCTATATCTTAGGTGGAAGTTTATATAATTAAGTAAGTACTGAGAAAAGATGTCGGAGTTACGGGTATAAGTCGTATAAATACGAGTACTCACGGGGATATTGAAAGGAGCGCAAGAATATTAATTTATATACTTATTTATTAATCAACGCCCTAGTGGGCTTTTACAGTACAAGAAAGTTACAAGGATTTTTATATACTTAACATAAAACAGGTTTTCAAGTAAATAATAAAAATAATATAATAGAAATAATGGAGTTGGTGAATAATATTTAATCAAAAACCACACTTAATACTTAACCGGTATATTTCTGCCTAAATGAGAATACAATAAAAATACAATAAAATAACAATAACTACCGAAAATAAATATAAAAAAATGCCCTAATACCAATACTCAAAGAGATAAACGACTTCATAGTTTGCATTTTTTTCAATATTTATTTAACTTAGCTTTTGTAAAACGTTGTATCCTCACGAAAGTAACCGATTTTGAAAATTTTCGACGCGTAATTTAATAAGGAATCTGTCTTTTTTAAGGATTGTTGACCAACTCTGACTGTAGAATCTGTTACATAATGTATATATTTAAAAAATAGTACTAATCAAAAATGTATCAATACCTGCGAAATACAAGAACTAAAAATGCCAAAAACCGATAAATTTCTCAAACCGCTGAAAACTCTGCGGAAATACAAACAACAAAAGAGAGATAAAACTATGTTTGAATCCCAATAAATATCGAATGTTACCCGAGTCATCGGATCCCTAATTATGTATCGTATAATTTACCCATAATTCAGCTCCACAGGGTCAGTGCGGAATATTGAAGAGATGTAAAACGCCACCATTAGGTAATCCAAATTTGAAAACAGGCTGTGTAGGCAAAGTAATGGGGCTTAGCAGGCTCCACCTGAATTACAATGGAGGTCCTCTCACTGGCGGAGACCCGCCCCGACCCGCGCTTTACAAACCATTGTATGACAAAATCACATGTCATTTTCACATGTCGGCCTTTGTCTTGAGCGTGTATTAATTTTGCCGGAGGAAATGGCTCCAGCGCCCCGGCGTTGTGTCAGCCTGGCGAATATACGGCGAAAATACAAGAAAAAGGGTGTTGATGACTTGCTGAGGGCTCGCAAGCTCGGGAGTGGACGCGGCGCTGAACAAAACATGTGTTACACGAGTTGCCCACTGAAGAGCATCTTGTCGCGCTGTGTATTCAGCTAATTCATAAAATATTTTTTTCATGAGCAAGTTGGTATAAGTTGTTTATTTACTTACTTTATTATGACATATAATAAGTAAATATTTGGGTAGTTGATAGTTCTAGTGAGACATTAAAATTCAATTCAAAAACATTTTTGAAAATTAGGAGAATAAAACAACAGCGTGCAGTCACTACTTTGAAATAAGCTGTTAAAACAGAATTTCTCGAAATACTCGCGAAATTAACTGGAGCACTGCAATTCGCGCTTATTTAATTTCATAGAATATTCCACTTATTTCTGGTATTACTCAGATTCACACAAGAAAATTCCACACGTAGGTATCCCACCTGAGTCGTTAGTCTATGGTATGGCCCGCTGACTGTTTCGCTTTCTGTGGCTTCGTTGCTGTTGTTTCGCTTCTGTCAAAACAACCGACTTGCCGCGCACGCCCTGCGCATTTAGTATTTATCCTTTCTAGAAGTTTCGCGAATATAGTCGCGTTATCTAACGATTTCCTGTTTATTCCAAAATCTTTTTGGTTATTCTCAAAACTTTTATGATCTCGTGACATGACATGTATAACATTTCGCTTTCAATACGCCATCCAACAGTGACATGTAATCAATTACAATTACGTACAATTCATACTTAAATGTACTGACTACGCGCGCCCGCCATTTAGTACTATAATTATTATTTTTTGAAATGTCACATCGCCGAAATAAATCTGTATTTTTTTGATAACGAACGGATAAATTGAGAAAATCTTTTTTCTTATAATTATCATCATATTTAGTTATTGACCTGAACGCGTCAGACGCCAGAGCGTCGTCTAATTATTACTGTCAGCAACACTCGCATCGTACGTCTCCATCACAAGATTTTCACAACCCATTAATTCCTGCAGCAGGTAATGTATGATATATTTTTTTTATTAAATATTAAAACAAACTTTTTACTGTGCATACGCTAGGGTATTATTTTGACGACTAAAGACTTATTTACACACTTTTATGAGAAGGAATGCACCTCTTGAAATTGTAATCATAATAAGAATACCACTCATTCTACGTAACCACTTAGGTAGCTTTTCCTTAAACTTGTATGATATTAATATACCTACTCCTATAATGTTCACCATCCAATACAACAAATATGGGGTATAAAAGTAAGGGCGAAAAAATCCAAGAAAATCAAAAAAATGTTTTGAATGCACTCAACGAGGATTACTAATTTAAAATGTACCTACTGAATTAATAGGTTTTATGCATCCATCCCTTCCAAAATCATGTTTTCTATAAATTTATAATCTATATTTCCTATGAAATTCAGTACATTCTAAATTAATAATCCTCGATGACTGCATTTAATTTTTTGATATCGCTGCCTTTGATTTTACACCCCACATATGCTGATTTTCACATACGTGCCTGAGAGACGGTACATTCTACATTCATCCAGTATCATTATTCCATTGTGTCGCCTGGTGGAAACAAATTATTATAAGCGATAACTGTATTTAAATCTACATTCACCTTTTTCCCCTATGAACACGATTCATTTTATTATCATTTTATAATATTTTACCAACCGCGCCGGCCCTAGAAAACGTCATCCCCTAATAAACTCTAGTAAAACACTTGTTTGTAGCGTTTATTATTGACCATTATAATAAATAAATAAAATATTTATGTTTATAATATTATCACAATTTAACTTGGTTACATTTAGCTTATAGCGCCCCACTAGGTGAAACCCGTTCTGGGGCAGTTATAATTAAAAAAATTAATAGTTTTCTTATTCTTGGTTGAATCAAATTATATAATATAAAAAAATGAGTTATAATACAATACAAAAAGAATATATATCAAAGAAATAAAGATAAACAAGAGAAAAAATATATATAAAAGATTGGATCACATCCTCAGCGTACATTCTCCCTGAATTTTTTTGCCAATTTATTATTTGATATTTAAAACAGCTGAGTTGTACATTTCCTTAGTTTCGTTACTTAACTTATTAAAGAAATGAAGGGCCATAAAATAATGTATCATTCTCCAAAAAAGAGGTTTTCATGCTGGGCACATCAAAATTAATTCTGCTTGCTTCCTTGTGACACATTTGTTGGGTTTTAGGATATGCTATTTCGTTCTTGTGAAATTATACAGGTACGATTTTAAGGTATAATTATCTCAAAAATTCTGACAAATCATCTGAAGGAAACATTCTCGATTTTTTGTTGAGTAATAAATATTTTTTATCAATCGATGAAAAAAAAAGTATGTTTATGATACGCACATTAAAGATTTCTTATATCTAAAGATTTATTATAGAAGTATATGTAATATTCAATTTTTATACGAAATTTCGAATCAAATATTACAATTTGTCAACGAAAAGAGTGGAATAAAGAGCAAAAGCATAAATGTTTAGAATGCAGAGAGATAAAAACTAAAAAAACAACAAAAACAATTCTAAAAATAATTTAACGTCCATGAAAGAGAAAACAATTCAGAACCGAAACCAGGTGCAATAAAAGTTAAGTAAGCATAAGTCAAGTGACAAGAAGGCTTCTCCAAACTGTACTAAACTTGAGAGCCTCTGTAGTGTTCTGGAATACCGAGAACTTTTCTGTTCGGTTCGCTTAAAAAAGTTACCGCAATAGGAAGAATTTTCAAAAAAGTAGTTACAATATTTTTAGCATAAAACTAAGTTCCTAGGACAATTAATACAGATAAATCAAGACATTAAAATGATCCTCTTTTTTTCTAGCTTTTATGTATTTCTAATGCACGCTTCAATCCATAAGCAGTCAATGCATATATAGAATTATTTAAAACTTTCTAATAATAACGGATAAATAAGGAATAACGGGAGATAAAGATTCCTG
Source organism: Agrypnia vestita (assembly GCA_016648135.1). Classification (NCBI taxonomy): domain Eukaryota; kingdom Metazoa; phylum Arthropoda; class Insecta; order Trichoptera; family Phryganeidae; genus Agrypnia; species Agrypnia vestita. The sequence goes on from JADDOH010000229.1 coordinate 25,990, forward strand.
CATATCTTTAAATATATATATTAGGTCCTTACATATGAAATTGACGTTTTACCGTACTGGCAAATTTGATCTCAAATATCTTCTCTTTGGTTAGGAATTCCAAATCCAAATTTTTACAGCTATTTACTCATGTATTTGTGTTTTGAAAATTATAATTCATTTGTTTTTTCCTCAATTGTTTTTTTCTTTGCGAGACTCAGTTTACAAAATGAAAAACTTGAAATATCGCGTTATTTACGAGTACGAGTTCCACCGTGGCACCAGTGCTGCAGAAACGGCTCGAAGGATTAATGATGTGTATGGCGACGGTGCCGCAAAAGAAAACACAGTGCGTTTTTGGTTCCAACGTTTTCGTTCTGGAAATTTCGACCTGCAGAACAAGCCCCGTGGACGGCCGGAGACCAAAGTTGATAATGAAGAATTGAAGGCTATTGTGGAAGCGGATCCATCGCAAACCACATCCGAGTTAGCTGCAGGCTGCGGTGTTAGTGATAAAACTGTTTTAATCCACTTGAAGCAAATTGGTAAGGTGAAAAAGCTTGAAAGGTGGGTACCTCACGAATTGAGTGAAGCAAATCAACAAACGCGAGTTTACTTGTGAGCGTTTGGTGGACTAGTGCTGGTGTCGTTCACTACAGCTTTCTTAAATCTGGCCAGACGATTACGGCAGATGTCTATTGTCAGCAACTGCAAACCATGATGGAAAAGCTAGCTGCTAAACAACCGAGGCTGGTTAATCGCTCTAGGCCACTGCTGCTTCATGACAACGCTAGACCACACACTGCACAACAGACGGCTACCAAATTAGAGGAGCTTCAATTGGAATGTCTAAGACATCCACCGTACTCTCCGGACCTTGCCCCAACAGATTACCATTTTTTTCGAAATTTGGATAACTTCTTGCAAAGGAAAAAATTCAACTCCGATGGGGCAGTCCAAACCGCCTTCAAAGATTTTATTGATTCCCTTCCGAATGGTTTTTTTAGTAAAGGGATCGATGAACTACCTATGAGATGGCAAAAGTGCATAGATAGCAATGGTACATACTTTGATTAAATAAATATATTATAATAAAAAAAAATCGACTTTATGTTCCTCCCATACTAAACGTCAATTTCATATGTAAGGACCTAATATATATATAAAAACAGTGCGAATAGTTTCAATAGACAATATTTCCGATTTGGATACATCGTAAGAGAATTTTTAAGAATTAAATTGCTGAATTTATACACTGGAAAAGTTTCATCTATAATAGTTTTATGGTACGAAACTCAAACAAAGCTTTATGGAAACTAGCGCGATTGACCATAAACAAGCGATAGACAAGAGTACAGCGAAATAGAAAAGTACTTACTTGTGAAATATTCAAAAGTGATAATTAGTTGAATTAAAGAATTTAATTTAATTAGCGTGAATTAAAGAACGGCGATTCGATTAAATTGGTGCCCAATGATATTAATTAATTATTATTGCAACTTAAATTAATTTCAAGTATTTTATTTACCCCCCACAGCCACGTTTCCGTGACAATATTCGATATATTGAAAATTTTAAAAAGTTCTGTTGTTGTAAATATTGAAAGCTTCTTTAAAATTACTTTGAAAATTACACATTCAAGGAACGAGATATTTGAATGACGAGCAAAATTGCGGGCAATTACGAAGTCCACCAGGTCTGGGGAGGGTGAGAATGCTCCGAGGGTGGGAATGTCGCGCGGGAGGCAGCTGCAGGAGGCCAGCGTAGTTTATGAATATGGAAGATGTGTGGGAAGCAAAGTGATGCAGCCGATGGCGAGGAAGATCGATAAAGAATACAATGAAGGAAGCGGAGGAGGATTCTTTAAAATTACAATTGTATTTTATTATCTATACTCTGATTGCTTCAAAAACGCTTTAAGGTGCTGATACACATGCTTATTTAGTGGCACGTGAGCATGCGCAGTGTCGACCTTCTTTAGGCCTTGCTTATTAGTGGCATGTGTGTGCGCACATTGCTAGTAATGAGCATGCCACTAGCCATACAACCGCCGGTTGATTTATGAGCTTGCCACTAATAAGCATGTGTATCTAAGACTTTATGCTGTGCCTGATTTTGCCACTACCAGTTTCAATAAAATCAAATACTATGATTTTTTTAAGAAACGAGGTGTACAGTTCTACATAGAGATATTATTTAATATATATAAATATTTAACATTCGAGTCACTTTAAGACGAAATATGACGATATATATATTTTTTTAGGTCAATTTTTTTTTTTCTGTAGGCAAGTATATTTTTGACGTTTAATTTCTAGATTAGGATCGATTAGGTTGCATGGTTGGAGATGCGTCAAACTCGAACGCATATATAGCGATGTATCTACATATATTGTAATTGTTCCAAAAACGATGCATGAAGTGCAGTTTCAAATAATATCGAAATCGTTCGAAAAGCAGCAAGCACACTAATGGCCGCCCGACGACGAGTGCAGACATCTGCAGTAGTCGCTGAGAGAAGCAATCGGCAATAGTCGCTGCTAGCTTTAATAATACAAAACCATATTGGTCGACTTTATATTTTGACTTTATAAGTGTTCTAAAATGTATAATTATGTTGATTTTAAATAAACAGTGTTCAAATTACTTGACTTGATTAATTTTCGTTATGTTTGATATCTTATTCTAGAATTTAATCAACTCTGCACATCGACGCTCCAACGAATATAGCAGTAACTCAAAATTACGATGTTCAGGAGGAGGCTTTTTAATTTTGGATTTAAATCTCTCATGACATTAATTAATATATTGTAAAATTTAAAATCAAACAATATATTTCGTTTTCTGTCCGTCTGTCCGTCCGTCTGTCTGTCTGTTTATCTGTCTGTGTGTTGGCCGGAGATGGGGCTTGAACGCCGGGCCAGCAAACCCAAACAGGCCACTTAACGCATGTTGCTACCGCCGTCTCTCCGTGGACCGACAAAAAAATAGTGGGTATAAATAAATACTAGGGCTTAACAAATACGCGAACCAATGTTCCGTCGCTTTTTACCGGTTACGGCTAGTGTTATTATTAAAAGTAAAAGCTGTTAAATTTTTGGGTCTGACTACAAGCACCATGAACTTTGTTCTACCCCCGTCAGAGCTATACAGATCCAGCATTTATCAGAATACCCCACGTTAATACAATTCCATCGGTGGAAAGTGGAACAAGAGAGAACATGAATATTTTCTCTATCGACTGCGCACTGCATGTGCATAGCGCACCTCTGGATGCACGAGAAATGACGCAGGGACTGAACCATTTAATAATGATGTCGGACGAAAAATAAAAGTCACTTATGCGATGCTGGCTAAATAGGCCACGGTTTATAAAAAAAAAATTAAATTCTAGTGGATTGGACTATATGTTTTCAGGTATATAATGCTGTATTTTGTCACTAGTCACAACGAGTCATATACGGTAAATAGGTAAATAGTTTAAAACTATATTTTGGACGTTTTCAAGAAAATGTTAGCAAGATTTATTTACGTCAGTATTTGAAAATTTTTTATGCAATAAGAATAAGGATCAATTTGTAATGAAAACTGATCAATCAATCGTCACGAAAAATAAAATACAATTCAATAGATGTAGATAAATTTAAAAAAAATGATCTAATGTTTTTATTGTAGGCAAATTTTAAAAGAAACTGATGATGTTTGTCAATTTGCTTTGAAATACAATTCAGGTGGATATGTGATCTATTAGCTAGAGTCCGTTCACTTTGGGAAAGCCACTTGCATTAGTGTGTGATTACAAAAACTCGTAACATTATTTTTTGAGTAAATGTCAGACACACAAAATAAATATAAATATTATTTTAGTTTCTAAACATAAGTATAAGTATTATAAAAAAACTCGTTACGTTTTCAAAATTAATATGATTTAAAAAATTTTATTAAATAAAATGAAAACATTGACTAGGTACATGCTTTTTCAAATAAACTACTCTAAATAAGATTTTTTTTAATATTTCAGTTCATTGAAAATTAAAACTAATGAGTGAATTTATTACCAACTACATCGCATGTCATTGGTATTAATCATTAATCAAAATATATAATTCTCTACGTAACAATGTACGATATCAACGCTAACAGAATGCTCAATTAATAATGTGATATATATATATATATATAATACAATAGTGATGTATAAGTAGCAAAATAAGCATAATTCTTCTTTTTATAAATGTCCATCAGTAACGTTATCAAGACGCTACACTAGATAGCGCTATTCTCCCAGCATCTGGTGGCCGAAATATATAACAAATGCACGACATTTTCGATGTGTTATAGACAGTTTAAAATAAATTATATATAAGCAGTTATAATTGTAGTTAAATGGTTTCAAAATCTTATAATTAATTTTAATCAAAAAGATAAACTATTGTCGTATGTATCGGACTCCGAATCCTCATCTAAATTTATATTAAATTGATTTAAGTCTGTGGTCACCGTATTGTGATCTTGCAGCCACCGTATCACGATCTTCAGTCACCGTATCTTTAAATAAAAAATATTAAACAAAGAAACGACTGCTACGCGTGACTGCCAGTGTGATACTGAAGTGGACGATGGAGTAGCTTTAAAAAAGGAATACCACTACACAATTTACATGTTACAGAGGGTATCACTCACACTAATGCAAGTGGTTTTCATAAAGTGAACGAACCCTACTAGCTGTAATCCGTCAAAATGATGGTACTTTTACATATCGGTTCCAAAAGAATAACTATTTATTTTTTTATAAAATAAGTAAAAAGAGGAAAAAGAAGAGAAAAAAAAGAAGCACAAAAAGAAGAAAAAAAAGTTTTTTTTTTTAATAAATTTTAGTTACACGAAGTTACGATGGACGGACGGACGGACAGATAACGAAATTGATATAATTGGGATTCTTAATTCTTATTAGAAAACAATCTTCATATAAACAATCAAAAATTCCAAAAATAGAATTTGTTACAGTATTTTATTTATTTTTTAAATTTTCTACCAAATACCTACTTCCGTGAGTATAATTCCGTGTATCAACACTGTAAAAAGCTAGTTTTCGAAAACTATCTATACCTATAAAACTCAATGTCTGTCTGTCTGTTCTCTATACAAATCCACACCGTTTGTCCGATTCGATTCAAATTTTGCATACTTATGCATTAGGACCCGGCGGGTAACATGGGCAACATTCCCCCCCTATTCTTATACCCCTTCCCCTCCCCCTGACATATTTTCGATGCAAATCTGTACCGTTTGACCGATCGGACTCAAAATTTGGAAACTTATTCATTAGGACTCGGCGCGTAACATAGGCAACCGTTCCCCCCGATTTTCTTACCCCTTCCCCTTCCCCTGACATATTTACGATGCAAATCCGTACCGTTTGATCGATCGGACTCAAAATTTGAAAACTTATTCTTTAGGACTCGGCGGGTAACATTGGTGACATTTCCCCACTATTCTTTTAACCCTTCCCATCCCCCTGAAATATTTTCGATGCAAATCCGTAGCGTTTGACCGATCGGACTCAAAATTTGGAAACTTATTCTTTAGGACCCGGCGAGTAATATATACGACATTTCCCCACAATTATTTTACCCCTTCCTTTTCCCCTGATATATTTTCAATGCAAATCTGAACCGTTCGACCGATAGGATTCAAATTTTGGAAACTTATTCTTTAGGATCTTGTAGTTAACATTGGTGACATTTTCCCCCTATTCTTTTACCCTTTCCCCTCCCACTGATATATTTTCGATGCAAATCTATACCGTTCGAAGCGAAACTTTGTTTACCCTCACAAATTTATTTTAAACTTAATCCTTAACCCGTGCACTGCCGGGTATGAACAGATAGTTGTACAAAAGACTAACATTCGTTAATTTAAATGTATTGTGTTATGCTGCTTACTCCTAGTCTTGAACAAAGCGGCTGGTTTCATAAATCTTTTAAGTAAAAATCGATGTTTTTGCCCATTAATCAATTCTCAAAGTGGTATTTTTATTAAATCATTTTTTAAATGATTAAATCTACTTTTAATACGGCGCCCAAGAACTGAAACTGACCCCATATTTTAGAGTGTTAACTTAATTAGTGGAATTCAAATACGGTCCTAAATTAATTTTCTCGAGGAAAACGTTTCCCCGCAGACTGAAAACCTTAGGGGTGGGGTAAACAGACTGAGGGTAACTTTGATCAAGACTGAGGCTAATTCAGAGTAAAGGCAACTGTTTTATCACATATGGTAGGTAGGGGAAAGGTAGGGATCGATAATTATTACTCTGCACATTATAACATACCGTATCAGATTCGCCGCGTTAAGGATGAAATACTTGTAAACAATTGAACTTTTATTGATAACAAAGTTTTTTACTAATTATTATGTTAACTAACTATAATTAAGCTCCACCTGTCCCTAGTAGCATTTTATTCGCCGTTGTCTGTTGCACGGATTCACAGTTCACTTACTATGGTTTTCGCTCGCTTGTTAACACAATACTGACTCACAGCACGGTCGCGATGCAATTAAGAAGGACTCTATTTTTCTAACTTTCTCGTATATATTCGTGTATTCAACAGGCTTCCAGATCTTTCGATAACATTCTGAAATCATTCAACATCGTTGTTGCATTATGTGCAGTTATTCTTTATGTCAAGAAAATACTATAACTAAATATAAAATATTGAAAAGAAACATGTAAGATCAGAACAACGTTGAAAGAACTCAATAAGATAACCTTAAAAAAAAATGTTGTAATGTTACGGCATTTATTTTAAAAATCGTCACTAGACGCATATCGCCAAAAAAAATCAAACCCACTCGAGAATAATGTGATATAAAAGGAAGAGATAGAAAGTGACTGCCATTTGGGAATAAATTAAAATATCAAAAATCTATGATGTGCAGTGCAATAAAGATCTTTAATAAAATGCTAGAGGGATTATAAAAAATGTATAAAATAAAAATATAACTAACTTAGAAAATATGCATTAGGTCAATTTAAGCTCCAGACCATGGTACAACAATTTTTTGTTCTTTTTTTCATTTTGTGAAATATGTATTAATTAAGAATGCTCTCACCAAATGTTTTAAAGAAATTTGTAAAATTGACGGCGATACAGCTGTTTATGTGAAACCGAGCGAAGCGCACGACCGCGCCGAGTGGCAGATGTGCGGCTGTCGAACAGGTCTGCTACCTGGCCACCTAGGTTCAGCTTCGAGCCCATTCGAACCCAGACCGCCTAGCTTTCCGGGCAGGTATGTTACCATTACACCACATCAGCCTGGTACTTTGTCGCCGATGTCGACCTTATCTGTAAGTCTCACTTATTAATAATTAAAGACATGCAGAAAAATCAAATAAAATAATAATATTTTCGCTGGTACCGTGATTCGAACCCAGATCACCTAGCTTTTCGGGCAGGTATGTTACCATCACATCACATCAGCCTGGTACTTTTTACAAAACAACTAAAAAAAACAATTACGTCGTAAAAATCAAAAGTAACAACATAAATTTGTTACAATAAGCCTCGCTCATCATTACCATTACCTACTTTTCATGAAGTGCTTACGCATCAGAAGATGTTCTGCTTATAGGAGGACGTGTACATTTCCAGCATGGGGAGAAAATGCGTTGATGATCCGCGAAAAACATTTCATACATTACCCTCAGCATAAATTGGATGAGGGTTTTTGATTTACTGTGAAAACTTGCACTGCATTAGATACTTACTTGATTTTTTGTTTTATATTTTTAGATAAATGTGATAAAATGCGGAGACTTCTTTTCTCTGTAGTTATTAGACGGTGGTAATCATAAAGGTTATGCGGCCCCATTAAATTTATATCCATCGTCAATCACCCATTCGCCGAGTCAAACCCATTTTTTATAATATCATTGTTCTAGCTCAGTAAATTATAGCGTTTACCTGGGCAGATCAGTTTTAAAAATAAATATACATTTTACAATAAATACAGTTAGTCTCATTAACTAATACAAAAACTTTTCTATAACGGTTCATAAAATGCCCTTGCGTAAATAATTTAGTTAATTCGGTATAGGAACATTATTTACCCATAATTATTCGATCACAAGTAATGCAGTACTCGAATTCTTCGCCTGGAAAATTGTACGGTAAATTGATATTTAAAAAAAATATTTTTGTACTTTTAATAAATATAATATAATAATTTTGGCTATTATTATCTACACGTTGAATGTTCATTTATTCTATATCTACATATGAATTTACAAAAAATGCAGGACAAAAATTTGGTACATAAAAATAACAAGGATCACATAAACTAACCATTTAAAAATGAAAGAGTAAACATGAAACAACTTTAGACAAGTGTAAAACAATCCGCTCTAAACTAAACAGTAATTAAAGTAACTAAATTAAAACAATCAAATTTATTAGTTTCATCAAATATCAACATAATAATTTCGTTGTCAGTCTGTCCATCCGTAACTTCCTGCAACGTCCATAATTTCATTCAAATTCACGGCTAAAAAACGAAACTGGAAGTAGGGCGCGAACCTCGGATGCGCAAGTGCCAGCGCGGCACCCTAGCGACATTGCTACCACCGCCTCTCCGTGGACCGTCAAAAATATGCTAAATATACTAAGGCTTAGCAAAGACACGAACCATTCCATGTTACGTGATTTTTCACGAGTATGCGGCTAGTTTTATATATTTCATCAAATAAATATATATATATATTGGGCGAAGAATTGTTGAATAACAATGACAAATTATGGACTAAAAATTTTAATAAAAAATTCTGAACACGCATGATATAAACGAAAAATTTAATTCAATAGAGAATAATTATTCCATCGACTGCAAGTGTAAAGGATGAACTGTTCTTGTACTGACACTGCATTTAAATATTTGAATAATATGTTGGTGTATTACTGCGAAGCAGTTGCCTTTGTTTCCTGATAATTGCCGCATGCTAATATTACCATTAGACATATAACAATAATATATGTGCACTCCCGGCTCCGGGTGGAACTAGGAAATTAACATAAACATATTTATGCGGGGTAGCACTATCAGTGAAAGCATTTTCAGTGATTTTCAGTTCAACACAAAATGAGCTGAAGTATTATATTTAGCAGGCGCGTGCAGTAGGAACAACAAGCATGACTTATATTTAACCGTATATTTGGGAAAAAAATATCGAAATTAATTATTTATCTGGCAGAATATTATAAAATATTAAAATCTGAATAAAATGTTAATTATTGTGATTTAAATATTACGAGATATATCTCTTATTACAGTTTCTTCTCAAAATATACACTTAGGAAAAAATCATGCTTCTTGTTCCAACTGCACGCTCCTGATATTTAGTTAGTCCATATTTATACGATTTAATAAAAAAAAAAACGAAGGAAGAATAAAAGCAGATAAAACGATTTTAAAAGAAAATGTAAAGAAAATCGATATAAATATGTACCACAACTAGCTGCAACCCGTCAAAAATGACGGAAAATTGGTTCACGTCTTTGCTAAGCCCTATTATATATTTATAACATATGTTTGGCGCTCCACGGAGAGGCGGCCATGGCAACATGCGTGAAACGGCCGGTTCGAGTTTGGTGGCCCGGGGTTCAAACCCCATCTCCGGCCGTTTTTTTTTACCCGTGAATCGAACGAAATTACGGACTATACACGAATTTACGGGGACAGGCAGACGGACGGACGGAAAGACAATAAAATCATTATATTCGATTGTGGGGTATAAAAGCAAAGGCATCAATATCCAAAAAAATTAAAAATTGTTTTGAATGCAGTAAGCAAGGATTTCTAATTTAAAATGTTTTGAATTCTAGATTTTATGTACCTATCTCCTCCAAATCATATTTCCTATAAACTTATACGTTTCTTATAAAATCTCGAATTGTGTACATTATAAATTAGTAATTCTCGATGATTGCATTAAATTTTTTTTTGGATATTGCTGCCTATGCTTTTTAAGCCCCACAATTAATGTGTAGATATAATTTAATAATGAAAGATTTACGTATATTGTTCGGGAATACGAAGCGAACGCCTAGTGAAAAAATATACACAAAAATGTTTTAAAATGATACTATGTGACGCCTAATCGTCATTAACTCAACTGCTCCAAAGCGAATACGATATAATGATGTGTTTATATGTAGACTAGCTGTATTACCAGGCTTCGTCGGAGATTTATATTCTGGTTTGTATTAATTTCTTCCCTTTACTTCACATTAACTAAAAAACGCGTAAAAAATGGTGCCTGCAAGGAAGAAAAGGGCCGAAACAAAATAATTTTTCATAGTGAGGCTCGATATATTAAATTTTTAAATATATTAAATTTTGTTCTATAAAATTTTGGATTTCAATGCAAAATTCCTTTATTCTTTTTCTTAGATTTGAACGTATGTAATAGAACTTTAAAAAAATTGATAATGTGTGGACGTTCTTATAAAGGAATTGGTTAACGTTGCATTATGCAGAGTGAACACTTAAGCCAATTCATACAAGATGTGAGCCCCGGTCCATCGTATAAAAAAAGACTTCCATACATGTTTCTCATATAAATAGCTTCGTCTCTGAGAGACTTCTATAATTTATCAATAATTAATTAAACATCCCTCTGTGAATAAAATCCAGTAACTATGTTCTCAGAACATACCTACATATAAAAATATTCCGTATTGTTGACTAATATGAAAAAAACAATAAGACGTATTATTATTTTGATAGTTTATTAAATATTTCAGAGCTTCATATCTCATGATAAATATGACTTAGCGAGCTATAAATAGTCGTAATGTAGCAATGTTGACCATTCCAGATAAAAAAAACTGAGTAAGTATCACACTAGTTTTTGCTGCTATAGATAAATAAAAATTCATTATGATTATGTGATTATATGAATGATTTCAGTGGATAATTCTTAAAATAGGAAAACTGTCATTCAAAACTTTTATTAGTATAAATATATTATTCGATACAAATATTATTTACAGGGGTGTACAATGATAACACTAAAGCATGACTTTTTCCTAAGCAATATTAAAATATTTAAAAAAAAGTGGAAACAAAGAATATATCCCGCCAATTCCTATCACAATATGTTTAGAGTTTTAAATATTTTATTATATTTTGTCAGATAAATATTTAATTTCGATATTTTTCTCCAATATAAAAAAGTCACGCTTCAATGTTCTCACTGCACGCCTCTGATTAATTAATCGGGAATGTATCGATAGTTCGAAAGAGTCTGGGAGAATTAATAGTTTATAATTCATTACTGCAACAGCTGGAAAACTCGAAGGTAAACTTCAACAGAAAGATTCTAAATAAGTTAGAGCCGAAGCGTCCCCGGGGTTAAGGCTAATAATAAAGTTTACAGGATGTCTACAGCCGCGGAAACGAGGATTTAAAGTGGGCTACCCCTACCGCCCCCACCGCCCGCCACCCAGGGGGTTGAAATTATAATCGCACACCCTGTAAGAAAGCCTGCCCGAGTTACGGCGTGTTTTCTTAACTTAATGTTTGACAAGGTGAAATGCACACTATGGAACTGGATAACTTCCTTTTTAACAAGGCTACCCATACTTAACGTTCTGATGCACTTTGTATGCATAATGAAGTGAACGTGATACCCCTCTTGCATGACGCAGATACGCAGTTCAGATAGACGGGATATTACAGTCAAAATTAACAAACACTTCGCCATTTTCGGAACAAGCCAAAACTCCTGTACCGTGGAAATTGGACTAGCCAGCATGGTCGCTAATAGGGTGGTGCTCCCGAACTACAGGGTGGGCAGCCGCACAAAGACAAAACAAATACCTTACATTTTAAATGAGTATTAAATTATTCTATTTTAAAAAATAAATATTTTCAAACATGTATATACAGTTACCTATATAATACAATCTTTCATATGTTCTTTCTTCAATAACTGTAAAATGACTTTGTGGTATCATTATTTATATAATAAACAAGAAAACACATTGTTCAAACAACTTCTTTATTGAATTATCAACACGTTTTGGGGGCCATGGTCCCTTCATCAGTATACAACGTATACTAAAAATTAGAAATCGAAATAAAGACAAAAAATAAAATGGGAAATAAATAACTAATTGAGAACTCATGGGAAAACAAATTTAAAAGATAACTATTTTCAAGAAGGACCTGATTATTTGTAATATTAATTTAGCGATTAATACTTTATATAATTTCTAAAATTTCTAATTTATCCAATTATAATCTTATGATATTCATATGTAAAATTGCAAACCGTTGTTAATATCAAAATAATGATTCGTAGCCTATGATAATGTCAAAAGAATGGTTTGTTTCCAAAATTTGATTAGAAAATTCAAAATAGATATTGCTATTAAATCATATATTTTTAATTTTTAGTGTACTTCATAACCTGACGAAGGGACCATTGGCCCCAAAATATGTTGATAATTTAATAAATTAATGGTTTGTACAAAGTGTTTTCTTGTAAATAATATTAATATTTTATATATATATGAATATAACAGTTAAGTGTGGGTTGGTCGTCCCTTGAACTCGAAAACGGTCGAATCAATGATGCGGTCTACTCCAGCGTATTGAAAACCTCCCCGGGAAAGTTTTAAGTTATATATATAATATAATCACGATGGGACATCGGACACCTGAGCAGCGAAGAAATATGTTGCCCAAGTCGGAAAAAAACGTACCCGTAGTACATTTAATTAGATACTGCGTCTAGACTACTCATATTATTAGAATTTAATGTACCCATAGTACATTAAATTCTAATTTAAAATAATTAAATTATATTAAAAATAACGGTCAGTAAATCAATAAAGTATAATTGATTATAAAGTACTTGATAGAGTATTAAAAAATATTACATTTCTAAACAGTTGTCTATCTGTAATACTAAAAATTTCATGGTAATCTTTATTTAATAAGAGTTTATGTTCCATTTACCTATTAACCTTTTTCATGTTTATCTGTGTCCTATATTTATTCTAAGATAATATAAATACTGCAACGAAATACTCTATGTCAATTGTTTAATGAGGATTAAGAAGTGTAATAAAAATAATACTATTAACAGATAATGAAATATATAAATAGATAATGAATATATTACAGGATGAAAAACAGCTGAAATGAACCGAAAGCCGCTGTCAATTTGATGGAATTTATTTATTTTCGATTGAATTACAGTGAATGCTTTGCCGCTAGACCTTGGTAAATAACGGTGGTCACCGGTGTACCAGCTGATTGGGTGCGTCTGGGGTCGTCAACTTTGTTCCTGGTCGTGGCGTATCGCGGTGAGGTTGAGGATTATGTGGTACCGCCGGAAAGAGATGGAGTTCGCTGCTGGAGGTTTCGAGGACAGTGGAGCGATGAGGCTGACAATGATCGATGGGTTGGAGACTGGAAGCGTAACGAGGAATGAGATGAGCGGCGTAGCGAGTGTGGTTTGATGTCATAGCTACTGCTGCAGGTTGGAGATTGGTCATATGGAGTAGAGAGACACGGGCTACGTAGCTAGGTGATGCTACGAGTAGCAGTCGTTGGGCAGCATGACGTTGTGGTTACGGCGTAGGGACTTCGCCACCACGTCTTTTATATCCGGATTTTGATGTCGAGACGTGTACAAAAAACCTGTGTGAGAAGGGAGCCGTCAGCATATTTACAATCCTTTGTCTTCGTGAGATTTGTGCCTTCAGCAGAATTCGCGTTTGCATTTTTCATTGTTATTCTCATGTATGCAGCGTGGGACGCGCCAGGTCAGCAGTTTCTAATCTCCGATGTCGATTTTATCTCTATGTAAACACAGGCGTCCGCGCTTTTGAGTGCGCGTGTTTTTTCTTGCCCTGATTCGATGACGAAAATCCCTGCCCATTTCTAAACCACATGACAAAGAATTATATTTATGCTTCACGTAACATATTAATTTATTTGTAATAATCCTCTACACATTTCGCTTTTCTCATCGAAAAAATTCAAATATATTAATTACGGCGGTCGGTTACTACAATTATACGCGTACCTGTTGTCAAATGAAACAGTTGAATATTTGAAAAATTGAATAAAGTAATTAGTTATCACCGAAATCACTGAATATGAACTTAACTGAAGCATTGTGCTTATTCACAATAATTTCAGAATCGTCACTCAAGATTAAGTACTCCACAAACACGTGGGTAGGTAGTTTGTGGCTCTACGTTTGTCTATTATTTATGGTCAATCGCACAGATTCGCTCGCTTTTATAACATTGCTGAATTGTCACAATAAGCTATCTCGCGCAGCGGTTATGTCAACCCTAAATAGGGAATGTCATTTCGCGAAGTCTTTAGTATGATCGAATGAATTCTAAACATTCCCAGTGACTAGTGAGGAAAGGTTGGTAAAAACAAATTTTGAGGCGAGTATTGAAGGCAATACAAATAGAGGGCGTCCGCGAAGACCTGGCATGACAAGATAAATAAAATATTGGAGAATGGCCCTGTTAGAAGCTTCAACAATCTAAGAGCGTGCATGAGAAGATGTATGAAAGTGGACGAAGCAAAATTGGTGTGCTAGGACAGGACAGTGTGGGAAGCGGCGTAATGGTTAATTAATCCAATTTACTGTAAAACTTAAAACCAAATTAATTAATCAATTAGAAAGACGTACAGAAAAATCAAATCCACGAAAAAATAATTAGCTGTTACTGGTATTCGAACCACGGATCTCCTCCTATCCGGGGCAGGCGCGTTATCCAATTACGCTATAGCGGCCTTATATATTTCCGTGAATATATCGACCTTATCTGTAAGTCTCATTTAATAATTGATTAACATTTATTATCCAATTTTAAAGCAATCCACTTTTTCTGGTACAGTAGGCACAAATTACTTAGTGTTACTGCTGCTAGAGGACGCCAGAATTAACCGTTTAATTCTTTTTTTTATTTTTGGCCACATTTGATACAACACACATATATTATATTCAAGAACACATTCTTATTGTAATGTTGCAATTTTTCAGAACAAATGTCTGTGAAATTTAAAACCAAATTATTTAATCAATAAGAAAGACATACAGAAAAATCAAATCCACGAAAAAATAATTGGCTGCTACCAGGAATCAAACCACGGATCTCCTCTTATCCGCTGTAATTCTTTCCGTTTCTATAGTCAGTAGCAATATATTTCTCATGTTCGGAATTTCCAAGACAAAACTACAACAAAGGAACATCAACACTGATACATTTTACAAACTGACTATATTTTACAAATAATATTTCTGTTTGACATAAACCTTGGTAAAATAAATCCATGATTATTGTTACAACAGTCTAGAAATGCAAAATAAAAAACAAAGTAACCCTGAACGGAATTTTCAAATGTGTAATTTGTTTATTTGTATAATATGGTATGAAATTCCGAGATTTTTTTAATAATAGAAGACTATGGCCAACGTATTTATTATTTTCATACCAGAATGCCAATTAATTTATCATGCAATATGTAACATATTTTATCAGTTATCGACGCTAACGGTTGATCAACCAAACGGCCGTTTGATTAGCCAATATGTCACGTTCAAAATAAAAACCAACTCGAAACTGCTATGTGGGGATAGATAAAATTACACGGCAAAAACTGCACAAAGAAAAAAACACACGAATTTTTTTAAAATTATTTAATCGTGATAAATTTAAACATTAAAAAAGTGCATTAAAAACAAGAAGAATTACGTGAGTCAAGTTAAAAAAAAGTTTTATTGTTAGAATTTTTATAGTGTGAATTTTTTACGATATAATTTTTGTTACATAAGTTAATCATGTGTTATTTCTTCGTGTGTAATTTAACCGTGTAACCCTTTCTGTCGACGTTTCAGATATCATTGCAGGCCATACAGCTGCTTTATCATATCTTACACTTTATCGCAGTCATGGCCTTCGCTGATCTTAGCAGGTCCTTCACTCTATCCTGAAGGTCCTTCACTGTATCACTGTTACTTCATTGTATAATGAAGTTTGTCCCAACACCTTCTTGCTGCCTCGTTTTCTACGCACGTATTTCCATTTTGTTTATTATGGCTTTTTAAATCCATATATTCATTATTTGGTAGTAGGTAACTTCACTTTTTATTTCTACCAATTTTATCTTCGACGTATTCGTACAATATTGTATTATTATGAATTCGCCTATACATAGATTGCATTGCTTAGGCAATCAATACCGCTCTGTTGATATATTTAAGGCTCTCTTAATTAAAAACTATTATATATATTAAACACTATACATATACAAAAGACAAATCAATTTAACTTCTATTTTATAGTTTGCCTACATATTAATTTATTATTTATTGTATTTATCATGCTAATTTTTTTGTAATTTCCTGCTTAATAATATATTAATAATAAGCTTGATAATACTTAGATAGCTAAGCTATAATGTTCTACATTATGTAAAAGTCCAATGTTGGTATCATTAATGTATAAATCCGAATTATAATAATTTCGTTATCTGTCTATCTGTCCGTCGTAACTTCGTGTAACGTTCGTAACTTTTTTATAGTAAAATTTGTTTTTTCTTTTCATTTATTTATTTTTATATAAATAAATACTTATTCCTTAGGAACCGACATGTAAAAGTAAATAAATAAAAGTTCCAACTCCATCTAGCAAACTTGTGTCTACCTAACACAACAGCTGTGTTAAAAAAATAGCGCAAACAATAAGGTTCGGGTTTGGAATCTGATTCAATATATTAAAATCAGCAAAAAATCACGATTCGTGTTTTCGGAGCAGGATCTCGATCAAACATCCAAACAGCAGTTTGCCGCGTTATTAGAATCAAAGAAAAGCCATTATCGATAAAGTTAATCAATAATGAATTCAATTCAAAGCCAGTTAATCATCGTATTCCGATGGCGCTCCAGCGAACAAAGGGAAGATAAAGAATTACGGAAATATTTTCCCGCCAATGAAAAAGGAAATATGAGACTAACACGTGTGTCACACAACACTAATTGGCAACATGATAGGAAAAATCTGCGGGGCCGTCTACAGAATGATTATTTTGCTTTTATCAAAATAGTCAAATGGTGTCTTCAATTTTTTTTTAAATTTCGTAAAAGAAATAGACATAACAATAATTTTAAAAATGTAAACATTGTTTATTTTCTCAATGACATATCTACTGTTTAGTGTCAATTCGGTGAAACTTAAAAATGCAAAAATCATTTAAACTTTAACTTAATTTAATTTAATTCTAGTCTAAAAATTTTAAAAACTCAAATTTTTTTTGTTGTATATATCGTAAGTTTAGATATTCAGAATTTTGTCCTCAAAGGAATTTTTCAAAATTCCAATTATTTACCGAGTACAGCGATTTCGGTGGCCCGGCAAGTAACCGGAACAAATCGAACAATAGAGGGAGCGACGTTGCCGACGACCTGTGGATGGTTTACCTCATAAAACCTTTCTTATATACTCTACCTAAATAATGTATACTTAACTAAAGGTCATATTAACGTATTTTTATGAAATCGTTTCGTTCGAACTATTTAGTTCAGGTTAGTATCGAGTCAATATTTAAACATCGTTGACGTGCGAATATTTTACAAATATTTTGAGTGAATATTATAGTTTTTGTGTAAAATGGATAAAAAAGTTCAAAATACATATGGTACTAAGCGTACATATAGAAATATGAAAAGATAATTTAGAGGTAATCAACATACCGTAGAAGAAGAAATAAGTTAGCAAAATTGAAAAGCAGGTGACGAAAAAGTTATAATAGAAAAAAATTACGACTATTGCATTTTAGAATTTTTATCTATTTTTACATCTCTTTCATTGTTAATTATGTGTTCTATATTTAAGAAAAATATAAAATTTTCATTATACGTCAAAACATAAAAATCGTTGTATTCTTTAATATGGACTTTTGCCCTGAAACACATAATGCAGGAACGCGGACCATTGAAATTGCTATTTTTCTCGCTGCTAGTATTTTCAATGAAGGTTTTATACCCATTCTAAAAATACTAAACGTTATGGGAATCACGATTGGTCCAGAAGCCCATGCGTTCGCTGGGAAACGGGACGAAGTTCAGATCGAACGCTCTGAAATCCGAGTTTCGGAGGCTTCAAATGCTGCTCATCTACAAGAAAGAACTTCAGAGAATGAACATTTTGAAGTGGAGAAAGGTCCATTGTATGAATCAGGAATCGCCGATTTAAAATATGCAAGTATACTGAACTGAAACTTTACTCAAAACTTTAAATGCGTTTTTCTAGAAATTACATTTATCAAGCTGGCGGACATGATATCTCAAGTTCTACTAAACCGATTTATTTAAATTTTTGTGTGAACCTTCTCTATACATCCCTCTATAGCCCCTACCAGATTAAAGTCGAAATTCTTATTTTTACTATTAAAAAAAATTAACTGTTAAAAAAAACCAAAGAAAGGTGTTTGTTTTTTTCAAACGGCCGCCATTTTTTTAAAAAAAAAAATTATTTCTTCGAGGTAGGGGCAATAGCGACATTTTTACTAATTAAGAATCAGTTAGAATTTTTTGTTTCAGATGACCATAAGGGTTGGAACCATGTCCGCCAGGACATCCCTATTTTTTGGACCCCCCACTTTAACAGCCGATAACTTTTTGAGTTTTGAATTTTTTATTATTTTTTTATTTTTGATGTATTCTTAAAATATAAATAAACGAATCATAAAATGTATGCCAAAAATATTATTTGTTTCTTTTTTTACAAAGCTCTAAAAAACGCCCGAAATTCGTGCCTCTAGACTAGAATACCCCCTTAACTAACTAACCATCACACCGGGAGTAAGCAGTGACGATAAGCGCCACACTCTTCGATCCTGACACAACTCTTGCTTCATCCGAGTTCATATTTTTCTCTCGCAAGCACTCCGATTCTTGAAGCCTCTAATAAGATCATCTTTCAAAAATATACTTTATCTTGATTTTATTGATTGTTTTTATTTTTAATATTCAGAATTCAATGAAATTTAAGAGTAATTTTAATAAATATTATTATAAAGTAAAGCGTTATTTCAATGTAACAGCTATTTCGGCTGTCTAAGCCATTCAATCTGTGGATATTCCACGTAGAATCGACATATTTATATGACTTTAATTACCTCTTCCGCTAAGGGTAATTGGATGACTTATGATTATAATTCTTTACTCCGTCGTATATGAATTTGCCACATATGCGCCTAAGTGATTTCATTTCCACTGCATTAAGTCTAATTTCGTTCTTGTTTTTCCTGCTCCGTGCTGCACTTCCATACGTAATTTTTAAATAACCTCTTTGAACTGTGTCATCGTCCAGCAGCATATTTATAGCTACGCCGCCTGTCCCTTAACCTGCATCTAGCAAGGGAAATATACGGGAGGATTCAACGGCTTTCTAATGCACTTCTTTATCGTGACAATATTTAATTTTGCCTAGATAACGTGTATATTTTTACTAAGTACCCCACGTACTTAGTAAAAATATTCTAAGATTAAATACAGAAATGCAGCAAGACAAACTAGAAATGTGGAGTTGATGCGCCGCATATCGCGCAGTCTGGGACAGCTCTTAGAACTAATGTATCAACCCTCGAGAAATTTAAAATCGAGCAATGTCCATCTTAGTATGTGCAATAACGAGTCTTGAGTGTTTGCTACTACACCACAAGGCGCGGCGACAAAACATATGAAGGGTATAAAAGCAAAGGCAGCAATATCCAAAAAAATGCAGTCTTCGAGGATTACTAGTTTAGAATGTACAGAATTGATGAAAGAATGAATAGGAAATGTAGCTATAAATTAATAGGAATCTCGATTTTGGAAAAGATAGATAGATAAAATCTAGAATCCAGTATCCTCGGTGACTGCATTCAAAACATTTTAATATTTTAGATATTGCTGCCTTTGTTTTTATATAAGGGTATAAAAGCAGCAATATCAAAAAAAAATGCAGTCTTCGAGGATTACTAGTTTAGAATGAACAGAATTCGAATAGGAATGAATAGGAAATGTAGCTATAAATTAATAGGAATCATGATTTTGGAAAAGATAGATAGATAAAATCTAGAATTCGGTGACTGCATTCAAAACATTTTAATATTTTAGATATTGCTGCCTTTGTTTTTATACCCTACACATGAATATCGATACCTAGTTCGAAGAACAGTAAAAGGTACGGTTAGTTGTGTATGTAGAACAATGTTTTGTGAAGAAAAGAGCGTAGAAATACAGTGGTATCTCGGTGTACGTCCATAATCCGTTTCAGACCCTTGGACTTTTACCAAACAGTACGTATATCAAATTAATATTTCCCATAAGGAATAAAAAATTATTAATTCGTTCCCATAAAGAAATCCTAATGTTAATGGCATATTATATATTGAAGGTGTTGAATAAAATAATTTAAACACTGCTTAATACTAAATTACATAAATACAAAAACAAATTGACGAAATAAATTAAAGTTGGACGTGGTTGAGGATCACCGGGTTTAACATTTACTAAAATCTCCCCAAAGAAATTTGCTTCTGCCTTCTTCTTGGGATATTTCGGAAATGTGACATCGTCTAGTCAATCCAGACAATGCTATTACTACTTGTTTAGGCTTTGTTTGAGTCGTAATCCAAACAAAGGTAGTAAGTACACTAAACAAAAAAATTCGAGTCAAAGAGGGCCTATATCAAGGTGGACTTTTTACAAAGCGTTAATAAGAAAATAATTACACAACGTTATTAAGAAAAGAAAGAACGAATAAAAATTCACGACTTTTTAACAAATTTCACAGAATCAGAAGATATTAATAAAAAAATACAAAATATTATTGAGAAATGAAAGGACGAAAAAAATCACGATGTATAACAAAATTCTCCTGGAAAAATTCTTGTGAACCCTCAAAGCAACGAAATAACAACCATTTGCAATTTTTATGATGTTTTTTGCTAACGTACGCTGGAATTTAAACCCGTATCCAGATTTATTTTTTAGTACGGAGTAACAATGTCGTTCATATGACTTTACCTTTTGAAGTAAATAATTCTTAAACCTTTTATTCTTTAGTGTTAATATTCGTAGGCAAAATTTGGGTACTTACATATAGAAACAATGATATTTTTTCAGTCTAAAAAGCAACCTTAGAACAAAGCTTCAAATATTTTACCTTTTATTTTTAACAAACGAACCTAATATTTCACCAAATTCAAAGCTCTGACGTCCAAATACACGTTGGGGAAATAAAACATGAAATTTCGAAACGAACTACAATTATTAACGGGTACCTATGCTTTTGCTTTGAACTTATTAGGAATAAATATATTTTCAATATTCTTATGTAGGTATTCAAGTAACTCTTAACAATACATTAAATGTATTTTCACTTATGTAACAGTATAGATACTATTACATTAGTCTACACTTATATCAGCCTCCCTAAAAATAGTTGTAAAAAATCGAATTATTTGTGCATTAAAAACAGTCAAGATTAATTCTATAAAACATTAAAATCTATATTACGGAGTAATAGACCTACTAGGAATGCACATTGAATGAACGCAATATAAACAAGTGATCTGCATATATACCTACTCTGGTTTCAACAGACCGATAAATTTTCGATGATAGATTAACACTTGGAAATTTTCCATACAAACATTTTATTTTTCCTTCTTGAGTGAGACACATTCACTTGGTGATTTACCTTGTGAATTTTCCCAGGCTGGCGAAAATCGATTATGAAAATTGGCGACACAGAATCGAAGCGTTCCAAGTTACAAAAATAACAACCATTGATGTATGTGACTGTATGTACCTATTAAAAAAATAATAATAAAAAATAAAACTAAAATATCTGAAAATCATTATAGTTCCTTTTTCTAACAAATAGATAACTTTGATAATTCCAAAAAATATAAAAATTCAAAAAATGTAAATTTGGATTCTTAATAAATAAAATAAACAAGAAAACTGCTACGTGTTTGGGAATTAAATAGATACGTATCGTAATTAAGCATTCAAGTTTTTATGATACCCTTGTAACACATTTTTTGCCTTTTGCCTCTAATGACAGATTATTTGGTCACTAAACGGTGGAGCCATCATAATATGTGGGTTAATAATGTTATGTGTACAGCGATAAGTTCATTTAATGTAATATTTTTCTAAGGCATGCAGATAATTTTTGAATTTGTAAAATTATTGAGTTCCCTGTATACAAATTGAATTTAAAGTTGTATCCATTCATTTCACTGTTATAATGAAAAGTCTTACTAGGAAGAGTCTATCGAAAAAAATAAAACAAAAAATAAATTAGGCAGGGAATAATTTATCTACAACTTATTCTATTATCGTGAGTTATTTATTTTTTCTTAAAATAGCACTTACAAATTGTACATACATATGTATGCTAATAATACAATGCTGCTACAGTAGTTTATACGAAGAACACTAAATGAATTTTTATATTGTTTACATACAGTATAAATAAATTTTCTAATCCTTCCCAAAATTGATATTGCTCCCAAACATTTAATGATAGTCACATATTTTTGATTTTCTATCACTTATGACTTTCTAGCACCATCTATGATAATTATTGGCATAACTGATATTCTTTTATTTCCGATGTTTAAGTTTTTCTTTTACACGTAATTTCAGTTTATCCGTTCTTTAGCCATATTTCTATATTGTGTAAGTAAAATTTATTCATAGGGTCGTATGATTGTCTCTTGTGTGGTGTGTAAGTAATCTTATTTTGCAATGTTTTAGTATTTTCACTACGTCATCCATACAAATAACAAAAACGAAAGGTCCAAAAACTAACCCTTGTGGCACTCCTAATGAACCTATAATATTAATTAACTAATCAACTACAAAACATTTTTTAGAATGTAGGTTAGGTTAAGTTAAGTTTTTTTATTATTTTTTATTTTTTATTAGCTAGATAACATTTTTTTATAACAGCTTGCATCAAACATGATTATGTTGAGAATATGATAACAACAGAGTTTATGAGTAAGATGGTAATAAGTAAGTTAGTCAATGTAATAAAAATTTGTTACAATGTTCGATATAATTATGTAATAATTGTACCCAATCACCTAACAATTTTTTGTATATAAGCTCACTACAATTTCTATGTTTTTATTAGTTGAAAACGGTCTAGACAACCGATAAGATTGTCCATTTATTTGGATAAATTAAATGAGAGAAACAAAAAAAATTGTTTGATTTTTTAAGTAATAATTGACGACGGAGTTCTATAAAATGAATACCGTCGGTATTAAAAAAAATGAAATTATTAATTAACTGTAAAAATGAAAACAAATTAACAAAGAAAAAAATTATCAATATTTTTTAAGCAGAAAAAAACGAAATGGATTACGTAGTATACGGTTCAATTAAACCATAAAGAATCATTAAACATCACTATTACATAAATGCCCAGCTAAAGAGAATAATGTACAAGTCTGAAGGTGGCCATAATAGGCTGAAACCAGATCGGTCAGAAAACAATAAATAGTGGAAAAAGTTAAAAAGTGTTTTAGTTAAGTCATCAAAATTGACTATTTGGAATCTCTTAAAAAAAATATTGAACGAATACATAATACAAACTGATAAATTCACCTGGAGAATCTATTTCATAATACATAACCGTCAACGGTACGGAGCGCGGAACAGTCACGGATGATTTATTAGAAATTTCCATTCAAGGTTTAACATTATTCACCGCAGATAATACACAGTTCATCGAAGTGAATTGAACGCAGGTCATTGGCACAATAACAGAGGAAGGTTTAGTTCTCTGATATGGCAGCCTCGACCAATTCAATTTATGCGAATAATAAAAGGAATTGATAAATTCTGATAAATTATATAAATAAATAATTGAATGTGGTGTGCATCACTACAACTGTTTCAGAAACCTCCGTTTTCTTCTTCAGGTGAGGTGAAACTGTGGAGATAAGTCATTCATGAATGAACTTTTATTTTTAACAGTTCACTTCACTGAATGAACGAATGGTACCTACAGTTAATTTTAGCGTTCATTAGTTCAGCAGTCGAAAATATTACATTTTTTTTGAAACCGATGTGTATTGGTGAATTTGATTGTTCATCTAGGGAATTAATGTCCGGGGTATGAGTTATCGGTTAACGGGTAATATTGTGAGAAGGGGTAAAGTGAAGGGTTGTATTTGATTCATTATATTATTTCTTGTAATTAGGTTTTCACGATATTCAAGTGTTTCAAAATTATTTTGTTATAATGCCTATGTCTACTTATGTAGGATGTATGTATATAGTTTTATTTTTGAATATGTAGTTGTTTTCTAGAATATTGTTAGAATATTCTGAAAAATTATTATTAGTGAGGGAACTTTTATGGTCTTTGAATCTAGTTTCTATTGATCTGCCTATTCGGACTACATTTGCCGTATCGTAATCCCCACATTCTAGTCTGTAAACCTCACTGCAGAGTAATTTGTCAACGTTTTTGAAATGCTATTTTTTAACTGATTTTCAATTAAATTTCCATTATAAGCCTGGTTTTAAATTTTCTGGTAGTATCATTAAGGTAAGATCGTTTGATATCTTATCTACATAGTGTTTTTCGCCAGTTGTTGTGTGTGCCATGAATAGTATTGCATGTGTATATTTTTTTATTATTTGTTTTTTTTTTTATATATTTGTATTGAATATATTTTGTAACCATTATTGAGAGCTAAAGTTTTTTATATATAAATATTTAATTTTTCAAATTCTCTTTATGGCACCATCTTATAAATAAAATAACTAAAACTTCATTTTAACCACACTTAAATTTTTTTTAAGAATTCAATATATTTCGGGAGCGATGCTCCCTTCTTCAGGACAATGTATATACACAACATAGTACATTCAATACTATACTCAATTCTAAACATTGATTGCCCTGAAGAAGGGAGCATCGTTCCCGAAAAATGTTGAATTTTACAAAATTTGGGTGTGGTTAAAACAAAGTTTTAATTATTTTATATATAAATATTCATTCAAAATAATTTCTGGACTGGAATAATATAATATGCAATTTATTTTGTCCGTGATATTTATATTTCACGATGATCAGCAGTTTTCACTGCGATGTCTACCTATGAGCTTCGTAAAAATGCAGAGATTCCCGGGATATTTATTATATCTGGTATTTGACCTCTTTCGTTCACGTTCGCATTGCAGTATTTTTCATCGTTTACAATTCTTTTTCCATTTCTACAATTTAATTTTTTAATATTGAGATTATAAATTACAGAAATAGTTACAGGCCTTGATAGACAATACTAGTGTAATATTAAAGAATAATTTAAAAATATATTTATAAAAATAAATAAAAACTTAAACACTTTGTTTATACCACAGATAATTTTATTATATCAACATGTTTCAGGAGCTAAGCTCCCTTCTTCAGGACAAGTAATGTACTAAAACTAATTTGATGGAATATGAAGTGGAAAGCAAATACATTATAATACTAAAAGATTAATATATTATAAAGTAAAAAGCAAGAATATAACAAAAGCAAAAGCTTAAAGAAAGCATAATATAATTTTAAAAATATATAACAGTTAGTTATCCCACCTCATCAACAACTGAAATACAATCCACTTATTTAAGTTCAATCTAACGAATACTAGTAATCTTTCAATACACCTTTTAAAATATGTTTGAATATTATAAATTTGGTGGCAAAAACGTCAAATTTCTGGTATCTGTTTGCTAGTCTAGGAAGCTTTTGCAGTGGGGAATTAAAAACGTCGTTGCTAGCTGCAGTGATGGTGATGGAACACGCAAGCAAATACGTTCTAATGGTTGAGGACCGTCGATAGCTCCGTTTATTAATTTATGTAAAAAGAGAAAGTCCGTCACTATTCTTCTAGCCTATAGTTTATCGAGAAAGCTAAAAAATCTAAGAATGTTATAATCAATGTTACTCGACGGTATTTTAAGCTTATAATTGATAAATCCAAGAAATTTATTTTAGACTCTCTCTACTCGTATATAACTAATGGGAACTGTATACAGTATAAAGGATATATAATAGTTTTCTAAATGAGCATAAATAAAATCTGCAGAACAGCATATTAGATCAAAGTGGGTTGCATAACAAGTAGGTACATAATGCAGAGGTCCAATTTGGCGGCCAAAATCCTCGGCGGTAATAAGTTATCGCGGCCAATTACACAGGGGGTACCGGCGAGGTCACAGTTCCACCGGGCGCCTTCCACGGGTCAGGGGACAGGTGGTCCAAGTCACCTGAGAAGGGGGCGGACTCGGACCGGAGCTGACCAGACTCTGAATTAAGAGCATTTTAGAAAAGCAATACGAAAAACGAAAGTCCGACAAAGATAATTTGGGGCCAAATTATTATCAACATACCTACTCGTATTATAGTTTCTTACGTGATCAACTCATATTCAACATATTATATTTTCTCACGCGTCCAACTCATAATCAACATATTATATTTCCTTACGCGATCAACTCATAAACAACGTAATATTTTCTTACACGATCAACTCAGAGTTAATCTCGGAAAACCAAAAAAAAAATCATCACAAATACCAAAAATTGCACAATATTCTTAGATATGTAATGATTCCTAACAAAATATCAATCAATACTTTAGAAGTTTTTGGATTTTTAAATACTTTTATTAATTATACATTTTGTAAAATAATTAACATAATGTAATTATAAAAAAAATGATTTAAATGTTTTAAAACCTTCATGTAATTGATTTCTAAATTTATAACCCGTAACATGTTAATACATTTTATTTACTATCTAAACAAAAATATTAATATAGATTATATATTATAGATCTATATCTATAATATATAATATAGATTATATATTATAGATATAGATAATATAGATCTTATAAAATATAAATATAGATCGATGGTCCCTAGGTAAACTTGAACATGTACCAAAAATGCATTCTTGATATTTTTGTACCAACACATAGAAAATACTGTTCTCAACAAAATTTAAAAAAATGTTTCTACATTTTTAAAGAAAATAACTGACGTAAAAGTAATAAATACGAAAATTTTGTATGGAAACTTCAAACAGCTCTCCTGCAAAATTGCTTTTTTGTAGATTATTTAGTTTACGTAGGGACCGTCGAAATGTACAATGGTATGTAATGAATACCACTTAACTATTCCTAAGTACGTCCTCAAATTTTGTACATTATTATATCCACCAACTGTGATATTTTAATTTTGATTACAATGTAGCGGGAAATAAATTAAAAATAATAAAATTAAACTATAATATAAGTAAATAAAAATATAAATAACTTAACAATCGAGCCGTTTATCCACAGAGGTAACTCTTCAGTATCGATCACAGAGTATAAAATATACACAGAGAATCTTCTTTAAGAAAGGGAAATGGATCACAGCGGAAGAGCCTACCCTACCCTACCCTACCCCTACCCCCCCTCCTTCCACCAATATGTCCAAGACACATTTACATCGCAATTAGAGTATTGAGTCTTGCATAATTAAGTCCTAAATTTTTTAACTTTTCTTCAACATCTTTTATTAGTTTTTCTTTACTAACTTTTTTTTAAAGTAAAAGCGTCGTGTAATAAAGCGCGACTTATTTATTAAGACATTATACTTTTCAAAAGTATTTGATTGGACCTATTCAAAACTGTTTCAAAAGTTACAAACTCGATAGTATTTTTTGTAAATAAGGCGAACGTTTTGACTCCATACGTGGTGCCAAATTGCCAAATTGCGAGCCATGTCAATTTATTCTGGAGTTCCGTAGTCTCTACATACAAAATTCGCCTCAACTACATTCATAAAGTAGCACACTTGCTCTTCGATTTCTGATCTTCGAACAGGGCAACAACAACAGAATAATAGTTCAGTGTCTGATGTAGTTGTGCCAATTCCATTCTGGTGTCGTATACTATATTTTTATTAGCACTATCTGCACATTTATTCGATATATCAAAGTATAGGTACTCGACCAAAGTGTGTGATGGTCGACATAGAGATAGATTTAATAAATTTAGAAAATCTTAAAATAATAATATTCAAAAAAGCCAAGTATGGACATCAAAAATATATTTCTTCTGGTTTGAATCGTTTAAAAGTAAAAGCCTGATATATTTCTTCTTAAGATTCTATGTATTACAAGAGGCTAACAAAATATTGAATATTCAGCTATACAAGTAATATTTCTTAGATCTTTATTATACCATAGATATAATTCTGTGTTAAATTAATATCGTTTGCCAATCCTAATAGACTCGACCTTGTGAGTAGGTGCGAACGAGCCTTTATTATTTATGAATCGGAACAGCAAGTCTCGTGTGTAGCGGGTGCTTTACTGTTATCTTAACGAAACGGACCAATCACAGGCGCGCTTTGCCTTCGACGGGTTGAGCCGGAGGCGACCGTCCTGATGGCTGAATCCGGCCAATGGCGAGCGCCGGCGGTGAGGTCATCGTGCATAGGATGAGTCACTGCACTAGCGTGGATTTCAGAGATATGGTGCAATCGTTACTATAAAAGAAGCGAACACGATATACTCAAGCCCCTTCAGTTCGAGACCAGACTTGCGAGCGGGAGCGCTGCCCAACAGACTACCGACGGAGCCCTGAGTTCCAGAACAGCATTTGCGGACGGAGTTGCTGCCCGGACGTATGGAGGAATCTACCATTCATCAGTACCAGAGAGGATCATACCGCCACTGTGTAACAGCTAAGGAACACATTTATATTATCTATCGATTAATTATTTTCACTATTGAAATGTATTTATTTTGGGAAGATTTAAAATCGGAGCAATAATGTATAATTAATATCACGATTTCTTGTGTGATCTTGGCTCAATTCGTACGGGAATATCTCCCAAACGAATATATTTTGATGCATGGGGATTTTCATACCATTTGTATTAACAATTGATTTTACGGAGCTCTATAAGCAGTGCTTAATAGATTCATAATATTGTCGACGCGTTATGTATTGCATAACCAGATATCAATCCAAATCGTACGAGAAATTCTTCCGAACGAATATATTTTAAAGTATGGGGATTTTCAAACTATTTTTACTAATAATTGAATACACGTAATTCTATAAGAAATGCTTAGTAGCCTTATAATAACTGTGTTGCGTAAGTATTGCGCAATCCGGTCTTCAGCCAAGTCTTTATGATTTGAGTACCTCGGTACATCTGGCTTAACAAGTAGCTTCAGAACGACGAGTAAAGGACAGAATGGGGAGATCTAACTGAAATTGGAGTTTTCTGGTTTACGAACGTTGAGCTAGGTGAGGTTGTGGATGACGCTCGTGTCATAAGCCTGGAATTCGCGCAAGCCCCTGTGAGGTACTCTTAAAAGCGGGACCTCCCTTGTTGATCGGAGTGGCCACTAGACTCGACCTTCGCGCCTCATCCTGCTCAAAAACAGCGTAAACCAACGTCGTGAATTCTCTGACTTTGGAAGGATTTTCATGCCTGAATGCTATGAAATCTCAATAGAAAACGTTAACTTCTATTTCATCCTCTGTAAAAAGACAGAGCCAGATGCAGTACAAAAAATCATTCACTCATATAGAGTAGCTGGGATATTATAAATATGTTACTAACACCCTAACATTTGACCAAAGTAAATGTTGCAAGATGCAGAATCGTGGGACGCCATTCTGAAAAGGCATAATGAGATTGCACAATAATTTGTAACATCGCTGACTATGCCCGCAAAGGAGGCTAATGTCGTCATCAATTCGTACCAAAAGAGTACATGATTCTTCAAACACCGGCCTAAAAGAAAGGCGCCTCAAGACAACACACATCATCAGAAACTCGTACCAAAAGAGTACGGCCTTCTCAATTATAAGCCTAAAAGAAGGGCGTCACGGGATCACATCTCGTAAAGAAGAGATAGAGTCTCGGGATGCAGTAAGTTCCGGAGGAACAAGGGGGGCCGTTTAGTCACTTAGGAAGTCGGCCACCGGGTTTAGGCGGGCGCGGAGCCTCTACCCCTCTCAGCAGAGATGCTGAGGGTTTAAAAAACCAAAATTTAGCATTCAAAGAAACTATTATTTCATATAAACTCACGGGCTGTTGTAGAATCCTTTCGAACAAACCATCCCCGAGACCTTATCTACTTATTTATAAAGAAGTTTCGCTTCAAAAATGTCTTATTTCGTAGGTAGAAAATATATGTATTATTTTCCCATGGAATTAATATGAACAGGTTCATGCACGTCTAGAACGAAACCATTCAAGGTAAGAATTTGTTAATACAAAGTGTTTATAATTATTAATTTCAGTGTTATTTAATATGTGTGAATTTTTCCCTTTGCGCCGTACGAACGATTTTACCGGTTTGTCTCAAATCGAAAATGTTTTATTTCTAATACACGAATTCTTTCTAGTGTATGTATTTTATTGTAACATAAATGTATCGATTATTAGGTTCGTTAGATGTTTTTATTACGTAATATTATGCAATTGTTTCCACACTGCTCCTATAAAAGAATTTGAAGTTATTACGATACACAACGGGGTCCTTCATCCATTAGACGATCATGTGCCAATTCAACGACGTATTACGAATAGTATATATTGTATTTATCGAGATTTAGTCGCATTTATTATTTCTAGTGAGGTTTTTAGTATTGGTTCCAGGCGCCATTATGAGGCGGAAATAGTTCATATTCATAGCCCGACTGCAATAGGTATTTTTGTCGCGTAAGAGGTAGCACTTTTAGGAATATAACTGTGTTTTATGTTTCGTCCCTGACGGACAGGATGGTATAGCTGTGGCTATTTAGGTAATATACTTAGTAAATGCAAAGGGCATTAGGTATTATCAATATAGTATGCGAACCCAAGATGTTAGAAATATTTTAGTTAATATTTTTAGTTAATTTTGCATTCAAAAGCGCAAGTTTCACAGAATAATTATTTCCAGTTAATAATATATATTTTAGTTAAATGTATAGTTAGCACAGGCAGAGTATTAATATTGTATAGAATACTTTATTTATAATATTTCAAGAAGGTATAATATTTTATTCCGCGATCCTTTTATAGTTACAGCGTATCTGTCGACCTCAGCCGTTGCCACCCGCGCCATACAACTATTTTCGCTAACATCATACGGCAAATGACTTTATTCATTGCAATGAATTTATATTATTTAATAATTATTTTCAGTTAATACGTATTTTTAGTTAATTTATCGTATAGAATAATTTCTGATAGTATAGAACATTATTTCATATGAAAAGTTGAATTTTAGTAGTAGTAATATTTCTGTATTGAATATTTAAGTTTTAACAACTGTATCGCTACATCATATGGTTGAAGTCGACCGGTTGCAACCTGTCGCTCAATCGCGCGCGCTCACATATAAGAATAATGAAATATTTGATAATCCAATATATTGTATTTTGAACGCGACGGTTTGCTACTTACTAACCTTCATTATTTAGTAGGACCCACATTAGGGTCATCTTACATCGTTAGCCGTGAAAAGAATATGATTTACATTGATTTGCAATGGAATGATTTGTATTATAGATTTGCTTCGCCTTATATATTCAACACACACCCCATGGGATGTCTAACTCTGGTGCCGGACCAGGAGCTATACTAAATTATTATTAAATGTATCAAGGCCGCGATGCCCTACTATCTACCAGGAGCATCACAGTGCTTACCGTGACCAGGAGAACGAATTATATTGAAATACAATAAAATGCTTTATAATATTATTTGAACATCATTTCGACATTAAATACAGTCCGCCCGATTTGACGAGGACCCACTATATATGAGGGTCATCTCAGTGGTGCCGGTGACCAGACAGGAGCGTATTCGTTGGACTCATTTGCATAGTAATAAAATCATTTTGGTTTAGTTAATATTATAAATGAAAGAAAATATTTGATTATAAAAGCGGTTTTATTTAAACAATTGCGGACCACGGTCCGTGACATCAAAGAAAAAAGATTAAGCATCTATGTGAACCACGTACTGAGATTTGTAGACAAACGTGATACTAGGTATTAGAAATTTCTTTAGGTTGTTTGTCATATAGGCAGTTGGCATTTTTATTATTTAATATTTTGTGAACGAAAATTATTGTAGTAATTTTGGTCCTTGTGATATATTAGTTCGATTTTGGAATGCCTGTTTCTTTGTAAAAGTATTGCTCCATTTTATAGAATATGTGATTTATTTCATATCTCATTCATTTTATGTGGTTTGAATTCAAATGATTCACATTTGAAAAATATTTTAATAATTGTTTGAATGCGATCTCACAAGTAAGCCACCGTCACAATCTAAAAAAGACCATCGGGATTTGCGGATCGCAGTATAACAAATATGTAGTTAGGATTCAAACGATTCACGTTTGAAAGGTTTTAATTATTGCATTTGTGTTTGTGTTTCGCAAATATACCACCGAACACGGCCAAAGCCGCCGGGTTTGCGAGCGCTGTGTAATGGGAGAACACGCGCGACACGGCTCCCCATACAGTACCGTCCCAGGTCATGTTCCGCCCGACCGCGTGAGTTCGTGAATAGACCCGAGACGTTTGAGGGTTTAAGGTTTAACAAGTTCGACCTTCGCGTTCGGGCTAGTACGAAAAGACAGTTAGCTACGCCGAACGGATTCGCACGGCGCCCGAAATGCAAAAATATACACCTGTATTACGGGCAGATCACCGCGACAGATTTCAGCGCGCGCCACGGAGGGTTTATGATAGCTTAAAATTCGGTTTTAATTTAATTTCTTATATTAATATAAACTAATAATTAACCAACGCTAGATAAAATCTGTTCAGTGGCAAATATTTTCGCTTACGAGTTATGCAATAGTAATTAATAATAATAGCAGAAAAATATAAAAGTAAAAATAAATATAAAAAACCGGATAACAATTTAGTAGAAAATATAAACACGAGAATATATGAATCTAAAAGAAAAGAAGATATAAAACCGAAAACTTTTAGTATACGGGGTACACAAGAATTATATTAAACGGATTTTGCCATGTGAACATTTGATATATATTTTATTTTATAAAAAAAATTATAAATCCGATGTTTTATAATATTTACTTTTCTCTTTCGGTTATGTACAATTATGATACAAATGCGAAAAATATTTTAATAATTATGCGTCTGGTTTCATAATTAAAAATTAATATAAATTAATCTTAATTAAATTAAGGTTAATGTAAATTAAATAAATCCACACTTGTTATATATTTGTCTTATGGATATTAAAAAGGGTTTCTATATTTGAAAAAAAAAAGATCTTTAAATTCAGCTAAATTTTTACAGATAATAATTACACAAAAAATTTATTGATTATAGTATTCTTACAAATCTACTTATATTATTTGATAACTTTCACGTGCATGTTTCGGAGATACCTTTTTATCGTCAAGGTGTTATATTAAAAATTGTCCTAAAAAAATAAAATGTCAATCTACAATGTTGCTGAATTAATTGAAAAAAAATAATAATTTCCTTCATTGATTTATTATGGTTCTTAATTATTCTAATTATCTAAATGTGTTCTTAATTGTTATACACAGTTATATACGGTTCTGGTTATTCAAACTAATTATAATTTCTTTGTTGTATGCAGGATTGATAGACTTGTTCGTAATATAAACACAGACGCGTATTGTTGCACGAAATAATTATTTGAGTTTCTTGTTTTGATCTAAAAATTATTTTGATTTGAATTACAAGAATAAAATTGCTTCCATTTTTATTTACAAGACGGCCTGGCATATGAATTAAAATGGTCATACTACCGCCATCTAGCGGAAATCAGAGAAAGTTTTGAGCCTTCGCTAGTATTAGTCTATAGGAAGCGGTAATAGAGAGCGCAATATATATATACTCTTAGTAACGAATAATTAAAAATTGGACTTGTTTTTTTTTATATATATTCCTTTGTTTCGCTTCATTGCAACGTTAATTGAAATTGTTTTATCTTCATTAATAAATATTATATTACAATATACGTTGATATAGCTTATTTATAGGCAGAGTAGAAATAAACATCTCACTACTTCAAATTTCGTACGTATCTATATAAGGATTGTTTTAGTTTTAGGCGCAATCTTCTTGGAAATAATACAAAAGTAAATCCGGAATTAACGATATGTGAGTTTCTTCAAGTTTTGAGAAATCGTAACGCTATGATTGATAAAGCATTTATTGTTTTTACTATACATTGGGTGTATGTAGAAATCCTTTTGAATAGTGATAAAATAAAATAAAAAAGAAATTTTTCAGGAGAGCTTTTGAATTCTTCTGGAACATTTTGGAAAAAAAAAAATTTTGAAAATAGATTTTTAGTAGATTAAATAGTAGTAGCATAACGAAATCATTAGCTTCATTCACCTTCATGCGTCGTCGTGACCATTACTTTTAGATTAGGGTAGGAAGATTAGTCGTTTGGATCTTGAATAGATTCCAGTCGTATAGCGAGCCGAATTATACATTAGGAATTCTTGATTCAGTTACACACATACATCTTCTGTGGATATCAGTGTTGGTGACGACTACTACAGCTAGTACAGATATTAGGGTTCACCTCTACTGATTTGAACACTTTAAAATGTTATAATTTTATGTTACATATAAGTATGGGGATGAATACATATAAGTAGAAGTTGTTTTAGGTTTTCAATAAGTTTTGGGAGGAATAATATTACAGTTATACGGAGGAGTCGCGCCTGATTATTTGACAAACGCTTAACAATTTGGGGGAAGACAGGTTAGTAAGGAATAGTTATGGGAAACTTTTCTTGACATCTGGATGCACTTCTTCTACAAACATGCGTCGTCTTTAGATATCACTCTTGAGGGTTGGCTGGAAAGTTAGTTGAGACGGATAATAGTTATATATACTTTTACGTTCTACAATTATCGAAGGGTTTGTTCCTATCCTTTTCTTCCTCTTCTTCTTCTTCGTCTTCTTCTTATTCGTATATGCTAACGGTTATATATATATTTTCTTTCCCCTTTTTATTTATATTGACTTCAACAGCGTCTTCTTCTTCTTCGGTACGAAGGTTTTTTTTTTTGGTTATGTTCACTCTAGTCTTCTTCTTTGAATACATACCGTTTATGCTTTACTTTTCAAATACCTTCTCTTCTATAAATAGCAATTATTACAATACTTTGCAACTACTTTTTCGTCTTATGGTATATCTTTCGACTGCTTCTCTGCTTTCTTCTTCTTCTTTTTTTCCTATAACTACATTCATTTCGTCTTCTTCCGTTTATCTTATACTTATCAACTGGTTTTCTTCGTCTTCTCTTCATCTTCTTCTTCTTCTTCTTCTTTTCCTATAACTACATTCATGTGTCGTCTTCTTCTGTTTATCTTATAATTTTAGACTCTTTTTCTACGTCTTTTCTTCATCTTCTTTTATTCTTTACCTTCTACTACATTCGCGTCTTCTTCTAATTTTATATCTTTCGACTACTTCTTCTTCGTCTTTATCTACTACTACACTCGGTTGTGACTTTCCTTCTTTATCTTATGCCTTTCGATGGATTCATTTTCTTCTTCTTCTGCTGTCATCCACTACTTTGCAGCTTCTTCTTCTTCTTCTTCATCATATTACACCAACAATAAAATATGGCAGTCATTACAGTATACGTGGAATATTGAGGACAATTGGCTGTTTCTACATAAGAGGACATGTATTGCGCATATGAATAGA
The DNA here is from genome assembly GCA_016648135.1 of Agrypnia vestita. Taxonomy (NCBI): domain Eukaryota; kingdom Metazoa; phylum Arthropoda; class Insecta; order Trichoptera; family Phryganeidae; genus Agrypnia; species Agrypnia vestita. Next base: position 61,823 of record JADDOH010000229.1, read on the forward strand.
GTTCATAACACAGGTGGGGTACTAGAGTTCATTTTGTCGCGGTTTTGCAATTATAGTAGGAATATACGGTTGACCATTCACTCGGTTAAAATAGGACTATACGAGTTTCAGATAGAAGAGGTTGTATAGTTTGGGGGAAGGGGGAATAAGAATTGTGTTACAAGATGGTGAACACTTGTCGGGGTACACCATGGTAGGATAGCAAGGAATAGTTATTGGAAACCTTCTTGACAACTGGGTTATGGTTGAAGCTCTACTTCTTTAACAAATATGCATCGTCTTTGGGCATCTCTTTTGAGAGTTAGCTGGACAGTTAGTTAAAACGACGCCCAACGGTTATTGAAGGGGCTTGTCCATTTGCGACTAGTCATTAGAAAATTTGGAGGCGGACTGCACTTTTTCTTTTTAGAGTGGATAGCAAGTATCATCGTCATCATGTTTACTCACGTACAGGACATATTGAGATCGAGGGGTTCGCTCTATATATTAGGAAGCTGGTTGTTAAGTTCATATGAATAGGTTGTACATTAATTCGTAGGTTAACATAATTCTGGAACTTCAGATTTATCGTAGCTCGCATTTCATAGGAGAAATATACAGTTAATATTTACTCGGTTGAGTTGGTTTGTATAGCTTGAAGGGGATGTGGGGAGTGTTAGTGGGAGTATATTCTGGGGGAAGGGAGGTATATGCTGGGGAAAGTAGTATAGAGTTGCGAGGTGGTGAACACTAGGAGTGTACCATTGTAAGGGAAGCAAGGAGGATAACAAAGTGGGGGAAGGGGCGTCTTATGGATTATTGATAACAGAATGGCGCTTGAGTGGTTAGCAGACACAATGATGAGATTACTGAGGCATTCAATCGATTATGGAGAATCGAACCCTTCCAGTCAATTGAATAAAATAGATACAGTCCAATTTTGCTTGCAATTCTTATATTCATGTTAGTTGTACACTTTTCATTTGAATGGTAGGCAGATGGTTTACAGTAGCTTTAAATACACAAAAAGGATTCCATTGAAAAGGAATTCTATCCTAATAGAAATATAGTACGCGGGGAAAGGAAAGAACAACGATTTATTTTAAAAGGAATTTTAGAAACTCTTGATAAGTATCACGAGATATACTATCCTATTGGGTTATTTAGCAGATAGGCTTGGTCTGATAGATCATTCCTCTCTCTCAATAAGGGGGAAGCTGTGATGGTCGACATAGAGATAGATTTAATAAATTTAGAAAATCTTAAAATAATAATATTCAAAAAAGCCAAGTATGGACATCAAAATATATTTCTTCTGGTTTGAATCGTTTAAAAGTAAAAGCCTGATATATTTCTTCTTAAGATTCTATGTATTACAAGAGGCTAACAAAATATTGAATATTCAGCTATACAAGTAATATTTTCTTGGATCTTTATTATACCATAGATATAATTCTGTGT